>JAVJIF010013556.1:0-137396 GCA_038442645.1 Agave tequilana | reverse complement strand
AGGCAACTGAAGACTCATGAGCGGAATTACCCAACTCATGACTTGGAGCTAGCAGCTGTTATCTTTGCCTTGAAGATCTGGAGGCATTATCTTCTGGGAGATAAAGTGTTGATATACACTGATCACAAAGAGCCTCAAGTATATTTTCTCACAGAAAGAGTTGATATGAGGCAGAGGAGGTGGCTTGAACTGATGGCGGACTATGATATTGACTTGCAATATCATCCAGGCAAGGTCAATACAGTTCCAGATGCACTGAGCAGGATGCCAGAGAATAGAATGCTTGTCCAGCTCACTCAGCAGAAGGAGTTGATTCGAGACTTCATCAGTTTGGACTTGATGATAGCTCGAGGAACTGAGAAGGCAGGACAGTTCATGACTTTGCAGATTCAGTCAGCATTGATTGATGAGATCAGGGAAGCTCAGAAGGAAGATCCCAGGTTACAGAAATTCCGAGCTCAGGTAGAGGCTGGATTGAGGACTGATATTGTATTCGTCCAGATGGTGCCTTATATTTTGGTAGCAGGATTTGTGTCCTCAAGGAGATGTTAGACAGAAGATTCTGGCAGAAGCACACAGTTCAGCATATTCCATCCACCCAGGGGGAAACAAGATGTATCAGGACTTGAAGAAGCAGTTTTGGTGGAATGCTATGAAGAGGGAGATAGCTCAGTTTGTAGCCAAGTGCCTGGTGTGCCAGCAGATAAAGATAGAGCATCAGAGATCAGCTGGACTTCTACATCCTTTGCCAATACCCGAATGGAAGTGGAGCACATCACTATGGATTTTGTCACGGCATTACCTCGTAGTCCCAAGGGTAACAATGCTGTGTGGGTCATCATTGATCGCCTCACCAAGTCAGCTCACTTCATACCATTCAGGGTGGGACAGTCAACGGAGGTCTTGGCAGACAAGTACATGAAGGAGATAGTTCGTCTGCATGGAGTTCCAGTCAGTATTGTATCAGACAGAGACACAAGATTCAGATCTCATTTCTGGGAGAGTCTCCAAGAAAGTTTGGGAACTCGTCTGAAATTCAGTACATCATATCATCCTCAGACAGACGGACAATCTGAGAGGACTATCCAGATTCTTGAAGATATGCTAAGGGCCTGCATGATTGAATTCCAGGGATCATGGAAGACCATCTTCATTTGGCTGAATTTTCTTACAACAACAGCTATCAGGCAAGTATCAAGATGGCACCTTTTGAGGCACTGTTTGGAAGGAAGTGTCGATCACCGATTTGTTGGATGAAGTCGGTGAGAGGAGACTTTTGGGGCCAGAGATTCTGATTCAGACAACAGAGAAAGTCAGAATCATCAGAGATCATCTCAGGGCAGCTCAGAGTCGGCAGAAGAGTTTGGGCAGATTCTCAGAGAAGGCCATTGGAGTTCCAGGCAGGAGATCATGTGTTTTTAAAGATTCACCTACCAGAGGAGTTATCCGGTTCGGTACTCGTGGAAAGCTTAGTCCGAGTACATCGGCCCATTCGAGATCTTGGACCGTGTGGGAGATGTATCGTACAGATTGGCTTTCCCTCCATCTTTGGAGGGAGTGCACAATGTTTTCCACGTATCACAGTTGAGGAAGTATGTAAAGGATGATAGTCATATTTGGATCATTCCGAACTGGAACTGCAGCCAGATTTATCATATCAGGAGCAGCCGATGGCCATTTTGGATAAGAGTGTGAAGACACTGAAGAACAAGGCTATACCTTTAGTGTTGGTGTCTTGGAACAGACATGCGCCGGGAGAAGCCACATGGGAACGAGAGGATGTTATCCGAGAGCGTTACCCTCAACTCTTCACATCTTGATTTGGTAAAAACTCTTTCCTTCTATTCTTTTCTACTGTTATCTTTCCTCTTATCCTTATCTATCTGTTACCTTTTCCTGTTACCTTTCACCTTATGAAATTTCGAGGACGAAATTTTGTAAGGTGGGTGGATTGTAATACCCTGTTCCCAGAATACGTACTTAGTTGCGTATTCAGCTTTTCGACCGTATTTTTCGATTTACTTCCTGTATTTGACCGCTTTCACTTTTTCAAATATCATTTTCCAATATATTAGATTTTCTATGATTTTCTGGATTTTTCCCGAATTAAATAAATTTCTTCAAAACCTTGTCGACCAGTGTCGCTGATCGATTCCTGGATTTTTATTTTTCAAACGGTTAAGAATTTCTAGAAGAGTCTTTAGACCTTATTTCTTAGAATGATATTCCTACTTAAATACTTTTTCTGAGAATTTTATGAATTTATGAAAATTTCAACGGAGTCGGTAAATTACTGATTCCGGGATTTTTAGTTTTAAAACTATAAAGTATTTCTTAAAAAGGATTTCACTATTAGTCTTCATATATTATTATTGATTTTTGGTAAAATTTACGAGTCGTTCCGAGATACTTGAATTTCGGACGATTTCGGTATTTTCCGAAATGTTTTCCGCATACTTGACCTAAACCTAGGATCCATGTTTTCAATATTTTCATTTCCAAGTTAGAGTAAATACCTTCCTTTAAGAATTTCTTTCCATTTTTCCTTTCCTTTATTTCTTTCCTCACAACCACAAGTTTTTTTTCCATTTCCAAATTCCTTTACTTACTCCAAAATTCCAACTCCACACAATTTCTCACCTACTTCCTCATTAAATGCCCATCTTTTCTCTCTCTCCCATGGCCGGCCAAGTGGTGGCTAGGAGAGACACCTCACCTCCCCTTTTTGCACAAAACCCCCTCTCAATTTTTTAATTGCATCTCCTTTACAAAAATCAAATCCTATATAAACCTTCCTTTACAATTCTTTCTCTTTTTTTTTCTTCACTCACCAAGAGATTAGCCCTCACCTCTTCCTTCTCCTTCTCCATCTCAACTCAACCCTAACTCCAAGAACACCACAAGATCTTCACCTCTAGCTCAAGCTACTGATTTGGAGCGCATCTCTCTTCGTCGGAAGTATCGCCAAGGATCGAGTGGGTGATACGTCGACTACGATCTCTTCCGAACTCGCATAGAACTTCGAGATTAACCGTTCGAGGTGAGTATATTTACTCACCAAGACTTGTAAACTCCTTTGTATACTTGTGTTAACAATTCATGTTCACTTGAGCCATAAAAATCACATTTTTAGACCCTCAAACAAACCCTAGAAATCTGTTCTGTTTGCTGTTTTCCCACGATTAGTCGACTAGACCTAGGGACTAGTCGACTAATCCACTCTAGTTGAAACTTAAACTTTTCTGATTTCACAGTTTTAGTCGACTAGGCCAGATTTCCAGTCGACTAGAGACCCCTAGTCGACTACCATTTCATTTCTCCCCAGTCGACTCCTGTTTTCCTGAAATAAAACATCAACTCTCTGTATCTCAGACTTAGTGTGTAATACCCCGTTCCCGAATACGTACTTAATTTCGTATTCAGATTTTCGGTCGTATTTTTCGATTTGTTTCCCGTATTTATTCTGTATTTTGAATTCCTTATATGATTTTTTTTACCTTGGATGTGGATTCGTGGACTCGGAGTCAGCCCTAGTCTGAACCGAAGGCCCGATCATAGTATATTCTTCGATTTAGTCTTTCTGATGTGTAGAATTGACCGATTTTAGTTTCAAATATTATTTTCCATTATTAAATTTTCTATGATTTTCGGATTTTTCTTGAATTAAAGGAATTTCTTCAAAACCGGTGTCGGCCATGCCGCTGACCGATTCTCGGATTTTTAATTCTCAACTGTTTGGAATTTCATGATGATTCTTTAGACCTTATTTCTTAGAATAATATTTTCTACCTACATGCTTTTTCTGAGGATTTTATAATTTTATGAAAATTCCAACGGAGTCGGTAGATAACTGGTTCCGGGATTTTTAGTTTTAAAACTATAAAGTATTTCTTAAAACGGGTTTCACCATTATTCTAATATAATATTATGGATTTTTGATAATTATTTCGGGTCGTTCCGAGATACTTGAATTTCGGACGATTCCGGTATTTCCGAATTGTTTTCCGTATTCTTGACTTGAACTCGGGTATCTGTATTTTCAACAATTTCATTTTGAGTCCAAGGGAAAAATATCTTCTCTTTTATTTTTCTTTTCCTTTTTCTTTTTTTCTATTTCTCTTCCTTCTTTCACAACCACAAGAGTTTCCATTCTTCCAAAATTCCTATATTTCCCAAAAAATCCCACTCCACACACTTCCACCAACTCCTCATTAATGCCTCCCATTCTCTCTCTCCCATGGCCGGCCAAATGGCCAAGAGAGGGACACCTCATCCCCTCCCCTATTTGCACAAAACCCCTTCTCATCTACTTTAATTGCAACTCCTTTACAAATCCAAACCTTATTTAATCTTTTCCTTTTCATTTCAATCTCTTTCTTTACTTCACCTCACTAAAGAGATAGCCTTCACCAAAGTTCCTTCTTCAACTTCAACCTCCAACTTCAAGAGCTTCATCTAGGGCATCATCAAGGTCTTCATCTTCAACCACCAACTCCCAAAGCAACACCAAGATCATCTTCTCCACATCAAGCAACTTCAACTTCAACACAACTACTTTGGATTGAGGCCATCATCTCCACCTGGGATCCTTTCAAGACTACAAAGCTTCACCTAACCAATCCTAGTGAGTATTTTTACTCACCAAGACTTGTTTCATTCCTAAGCATACTTGTATCTCATATCTTGTGTTCATATGTCATAAAAATCCTATTTTTAGACCATCCAACACAACCAGCAGATTCTGCTCTGTATTCTGTTTTTCCCCACGATTAGTCGACTTGACCTAGAACCTAGTCGACTAGAAACCCTTAGCTGAAACGTAGCCTTTTCTGACTTCACAGTTTTAGTCGACTAGTCCCTTTTACCAGTCGACTAGATATCCCTAGTCGACTACTAGAATTCCCCTAGTCGACTCCTGAAATAAACTCAACTCTCTGTATCACAGTTTTAGTCGACTTAACATAACTGTTAGTCGACTTGACATGTCTGTTAGTCGACTACTATTTCAACCTAGTCGACTAAGTGTCCCTGAATCAGAAACCCAACTCTCTGGAACACAGTATTAGTCGACTACCTCATTTTCCTAGTCGACTAACCCTTCTATTAGTCGACTACTTTTCCAACCTAGTCGACTAACTTATGGCTGTCTGTTATAGTTGATTTCCTTTTTGACTTTGTATTTTATCCTCGATACATGTACTATATATTGTTCTTACTTGTACTTCATAACTTGTACTTTATGACCTATTACTTGATGTATGTCATCTCTAGTCACTTCATATTTCCATTGATATGCTACTGCTTGTTTCATTCTTGTTCATGTACTCTATCTGTGTTATGCCTACTTTCTTATCGTACACTATGCGTGGTTGACCCTTCGAGGTCATGAACTCTGGGTTTCTATTATATTTCATTGCTATATCGTTACTTCAGACTGTCAGTTTCATGTTTCCTTTTAACACATGTATATCACCTAACTTCCACTATGTTATCACCTGACACTTGCATGTTACTACCTAGTAAGAACCACTTGTTATGACATGACTTGCCCTGATTAATATCAATCTCTTGACTTGATTGGTTACTTGTTGGATATCATCATCTTGTCATGCTATCACTCTATACCCAGCATGATACACTCGACTTGTGATTATTATCCTTACGGGAACTTGACTTGTTATCTTGTACCATGATCAGTAACTTGTTTCCCTGCTTTATATGCAGTGACCTGACTATATAGTGCTTCTGTACTCCTTATTCCTGATCATGTCCATTTCCTGTTTTTTCCCGTAAAGTGATAATTAAACTATTAAATCCTAAAAAGGACCAACTTGTATTGGGTCGGGGGAAACATGCGGATATCGATATGTTCGTGTTACAGTACAGCGGCATTAGGTGTGCACTATATCCGGTCTGACCTGAGGGCCACCAGGGGACCGAGGGGAGAGCTGGCTCCCTACATTCCTGTTTTAACCTACGGCATACATAAGTCCCTCCTCCTGGATAAGCCTTGCGGCTGGCTTCCGTTTCCATGCAACGAGCAAACTTTGGCCGTGGTCCCGGGTATGTACGGGACCCACTGTAAACATAGTTCGTTGATACAACCGTTGTTTCCAATAACAACCTCGACTTTCTTATATATGGATGTATGTGAGTTGGGATATATACCGGGTATATACCGAGACACATACCTAGATATATGGGTTAGACGAGTAATAATAATAAGACACCTGTTATGATTTCTGTTATAGATACCTGTTATGTTATGACTCCTATTATACCTGTTATGTCATAACCCTTGTTATGATTCCTGTATTCTTGTTAGACTTGATATATGATGATTCTAGTTCCTGCTTACCTCTTACATGTTTCTATCATAACCGCTTTGTTATTATTCCTTCGACTTACTAGTCTTGTAAAGCCGTAACTCAAGCTTGCACACAGTCTTTCCATCTTTATTTCGTTATACTTCCATTACTTGCTGGTTCATGTTTCTTATACTGATTCTAACCCTCTTATTCATGTTTCTTAGCCATTTGGCTGTAGCCTGTTATTATTGGGAGGTCCTGACTCCCTTGGATTTGTATGTTCAGGTTTAGAAGCTGGATCGAAGTGGAGCCATCCACAGTAGATTGAGCTTTCCTTAGAGTGCAGTCAGATTAGCTCCAGTTCCTTCGTGCCAGCCATCTCTTTTTTGACTCACGAGATCTACATCCTTCTCGTGAGCATTTTGTGTTTATATTGTATATTTTACTTTGGACTTGTTTATGATAAAGGATACATGTAGCGTGTAATACTTTATCATACTGTGATAGCTTTGTATTTGTACTGTTATGTTGGCATATGTATGTATACCACGCTTCGTGTTGTACTCTGATTCCTTGTTGTACTTTTATGCTTAGCGTATATAGTGGGGGCATTTTCTGACCTACGTATATACGTCGCAGTGACGTCCCCGTATCCGCCGGGATCGGGGCGTTACAGGATGGTATCAGAGCCTAGGCTCTCAAACCTAAAGTACAATCAAGCAGCAAATTATCGTAATTTGCTAATGCCAACAACAACGTGCAAAGTTATCTAGTCCTTCTTGATTTTTCTAGTTCTTCTGATCTTTCCTTCATATCCTAAACTCCTTCCATTCTTCCAACTCTTTCCAGTTATCTTTCATCAACTAAGGTATGGACACTGGGCAAGCATCAAAGTTTCCCGTGGAAAGGAACGACGATTGGAGAAGAAGAGTGAGAACCAAGTGCAGAACAAGTCGATTAAGAAGGCTTTGCAGTTGATGAGGAGGGCCTTGCAGTTGATGAATGAAGTGAACGAAGGAGGTGCGACCAGGACAATCAATGGCCCGAAGATCAAGCGACCGTTCAAACGTCCTCTTCCTGGGAACACATGCAATTTCTGCCACAAACCCGGACATTTTAAGAGGGATTGCGAATGGCCAATGGGTATGTTTGGCATGTGGGAAAGAGAGTCATGTGATAAGGAATGCCCACACAGGAAGTTTGGACAGGTGGCACCAGTCAGACCAGCTCGTTCAGCCCCAGCTTTTCCAGCCCCGCCACCAAGGAGGAATCCAGAACCTGTTCCACCCCAACAGAATAATCAACAGCAGAGGGGAGTGAAAACTGGAACAGATCAGGCAACCGAGACATCAGACGGTGCAGCACTGTGCGAAGACCAGTGTCTAGATCCGGAACCTTAGGGATGTCATGGTAACCACTACCCCAGATCTTGTATTTGAGTTGGTTATCATTCTAAATATTTTTCCTTATCATTCTATCATTGTTCATTCTAGTCCCTCATGTGTTCATCTTATCCCTGTTTTGGTTTTATGAGGCCTTTATTCCAGCCATTGTCCCTTTGTATTCAATTTACCCCTTAGCGAAATTGCGAGGACGCAATTTTTGTAAGGTGGGTGGATTGTAATACCCCGTTCCCGAATACGTACTTAATTTCGTATTCGATTTTCGGTCGTATTTTTCGATTTGTTTCCCGTATTTATTCTGTATTATGAATTCCTTATATGATTGTTTTTACCTTGGATGTGGATTCGTGGACTCGGAGTCAGCCCTAGTCTGAACCGAAGGCCCGATCATAGTATATTCTTCGATTTAGTCTTTCTGATGTGTAGAATTGACCGATTTCAGTTTCAAATATTATTTTCCATTATTATAAATTTTCTATGATTTTTCTGGATTTTTCTTGAATTAAAAGGAATTTCTTCAAAACCGGTGTCGGCCAGTGCCGCTGACCGATTCCCGGATTTTTATTCTCAAACTTTTTGGATTTCATGATTGCCCTTTTTCTTAAACTCGTGAGTGCCCTTTCTTTTCATACTTGTACATCCTTGTATACTTGTATGCGAGCTCCCTTTTATTCCGTTCATATTATGTATATTCCTTGTACTCTCGCATTTGCGCATATCTGTGATGTATTATTATTGTAATATTCATCACCTCTGGTGATAACTCTGTGATTGTATATATATATGTGTTGGAATGTATAATGCACCATTTGCTTCCGTACTCTGATTCTTGTCTGTACTGATGCTTAGCGTATATACGTGGGGGCACTTTCTGACCTGCGTATATACGTCGCAGTGACGTCGTCCCGTATCAGCGGGATCGGGGCGTTACAGGATGGTATCAGAGCCAGGTTTCGATCCTGGGACCTGTGGGTTATGGGCCCACCACGCTTCCGCTGCGCCACTCTGATACACATCGGTTTGGAATACCACTCTGTAACGCCCCCGATCCTAAAGATACGGAGACGTTATGGCGACGCATATACGCAAGGGAAAATACCCCACGTATACGCGCTAAGCCTAAATTGTAACCTGAACAAGCTATAATCAGAACTATAATAATCAAGGACCACTGCAATAATACATATAAGACTACACATGATAGCAATGAACAACAGGAAGAAAATGGCAGCTGAACAGAAGTCAAAGGTGATATATAGGAACAAAAAAGAATAACAAGAATAAAATGCAAGTGTACCAGAATCAAGGGAGAGGACCCAAGCTCCCGCAGGGCGTACCGTCTCATCGAACACCTGCACATTAGAAACAATCGTCAATATCTGGACGTGCAAATCCAGGGTCGTCAGAACGCGACCATAATGAGTGTGTGTGTAAAGGGGAAAGAACTCGTGCAGAAGAAACCATGTGCATATATAATAGTAAGAACAACTGCAGATAGAAAGACTAAATAACACAATAAATAACTGAACAGTAACACATATGATGAAGACATGAATACAGATAGCAGTCAAATGGCACAACTGTAAATATGCAATCAATGTCAAATAGGTATCCATCACATGTCACTAAACTGGTATCCAAGTCTGGTCATAAGTCTGGTCCTGGTTACAATCATGTGGTCCTGGTTACAATCATGTATACAGTCATGTGTCATAAGGCGGGTAACCATTCAGGGTATAACACAATGTGTTCATTCAATTCATTCAATAACAATCAGTAATGTTCTACGTTATCTTTATCACTTTCCACCGGCATCCCACAACATCCGACAGTTCACCCTGGAGCCCGCACATCCAGTAGAACTCATCCGAACTCCGATATGCGGGTATCATTGTTCGAATAGGGAAAGAGAACCAATAACATGCATCCTAGGGGTTATCATCATACAAGTGCGTGTGGATGCTAATAGGCACTGAGAATGCAATATCACGCTAACACCAGGCGTCACGTACAATAGATAGCCCTACAGATTCAAGAGGTGGCCCCCACAGATTCAAGAGGTGGCCCCCACCATGTGTATGGTGTGGCACTTTGCTCCGTGTGGCACTTTGCTCTGAGGGAAACAGATTTCTAGGGTTTTGTTTGAGGGTCTAAAAATGTGATTTTTTATGGCTCAAGTGAACATGAATTGTTAACACAAGTATACAAAGGAGTTTACAAGTCTTGGTGAGTAACTATACTCACCTCGAACGGTTAATCGAAGTTCTATGCGAGTTCGAAGAGATCGTAGTCGACGGTATCACCCACTCGATCCTGGCGATACTTCCGACGAAGAGATGATGCGCTCCAATCAGTAGCTTGAGCTAGAGGTGAAGATCTTGTGGTGTTCTTGGAGTTAGGGTTGAGTTTGAGATGGAGAAGGAAGAGGTGAGGGCTAATCTCTTGGTGAAGTGAAGAAAAAAAAGAGAAAAGAATTGTAAAGGAAGGTTTATATAGGATTTGATTTTTGTAAAGGAGATGCAATAAAGAAATTGAGAGGGGGTTTTGTGCAAAAAGGGGAGGTGAGGTGTCTCTCCTAGCCACCACTTGGCCGGCCATGGGAGAGAGAGAAAGATGGGCATTTAATGAGGAAGTAGGTGAGAAATTGTGTGGAGTTGGAATTTGGAGTAAATGGAATTTTGGAAAATGGAAAAAACTTGTGGTTGTGGAGGAAAGAAATAAAGGAAAGGAAAAATGGAAAGAATTCTTAAAGGAAGGTATTTACTCTAACTTGGAAATTGAAAATATTGAAAACATGGATTCCTAGGTTTAGGTCAAGTATGCGGAAAACATTTCGGAAAATACCGAAATCGTCCGAAATTCAAGTATCTCGGAACGACTCGTAAATTTTACCAAAAATCAATAATAATATATGAAGACTAATAGTGAAATCCTTTTTAAGAAATACTTTATAGTTTTAAAACTAAAAATCCCGGAATCAGTAATTTACCGACTCCGTTGAAATTTTCATAAATTCATAAAATTCTCAGAAAAAGTATTTAAGTAGGAATATCATTCTAAGAAATAAGGTCTAAAGACTCTTCTAGAAATTCTTAACCGTTTGAAAAATAAAAATCCAGGAATCGATCAGCGACACTGGTCGACACCGGTTTTGAAGAAATTTATTTAATTCGGGAAAATCCAGAAAATCATAGAATCTAATATATTGGAAAATGATATTTGAAAGTGAAAGCGGTCAAATACAGGAAGTAAATCGAAAAAAACGGTCGAAAAGCTGAATACGCAACTAAGTACGTATTCTGGGAACAGGGTATTACAATCCACCCACCTTACAAAAATTTCGTCCTCGAAATTTCATAAGGTGAAAGGTAACAGGAAAGGTAACAGATAGATAAGGATAAGAGGAAAGATAACAGTAGAAAAGAATAGAAGGAAAGAGTTTTTACCAAATCAAGATGTGAAGAGTTGAGGTAACGCTCTCGGATAACATCCTCTCGTTCCCATGTGGCTTCTCCCGGCGCATGTCTGTTCCAAGACACCAACACTAAAGGTATAACCTTGTTCTTCAGTGTCTTCACACTCTTATCCAAAATGGCCATCGGCTGCTCCTGATATGATAAATCTGGCTGCAGTTCCAGTTCGAATGATCCAAAATATGACTATCATCCTTTACATACTTCCTCAACTGTGATACGTGGAAAACATTGTGCACTCCCTCCAAAGATGGAGGTAAAGCCAATCTGTACGATACATCTCCCACACGGTCCAAGATCTCGAATGGGCCGATGTACCTCGGACTAAGCTTTCCACGAGTACCGAACCGGATAACTCCTCTGGTAGGTGATATCTTTAAAAACACATGATCTCCTGCCTGGAACTCCAATGGCCTTCTCTGAGAATCTGCCCAACTCTTCTGCCGACTCTGAGCTGCCCTGAGATGATCTCTGATGATTCTGACTTTCTCTGTTGTCTGAATCAGAATCTCTGGCCCCAAAAGTCTCCTCTCACCGACTTCATCCCAACAAATCGGTGATCGACACTTCCTTCCAAACAGTGCCTCAAAAGGTGCCATCTTGATACTTGCCTGATAGCTGTTGTTGTAAGAAAATTCAGCCAAATGAAGATGGTCTTCCCATGATCCCTGGAATTCAATCATGCAGGCCCTTAGCATATCTTCAAGAATCTGGATAGTCCTCTCAGATTGTCCGTCTGTCTGAGGATGATATGATGTACTGAATTTCAGACGAGTTCCCAAACTTTCTTGGAGACTCTCCCAGAAATGAGATCTGAATCTTGTGTCTCTGTCTGATACAATACTGACTGGAACTCCATGCAGACGAACTATCTCCTTCATGTACTTGTCTGCCAAGACCTCCGTTGACTGTCCCACCCTGAATGGTATGAAGTGAGCTGACTTGGTGAGGCGATCAATGATGACCCACACAGCATTGTTACCCTTGGGACTACGAGGTAATGCCGTGACAAAATCCATAGTGATGTGCTCCCACTTCCATTCGGGTATTGGCAAAGGATGTAGAAGTCCAGCTGATCTCTGATGCTCTATCTTTATCTGCTGGCACACCAGGCACTTGGCTACAAACTGAGCTATCTCCCTCTTCATAGCATTCCACCAAAACTGCTTCTTCAAGTCCTGATACATCTTGTTTCCCCTGGTGGATGGAATATGCTGAACTGTGTGCTTCTGCCAGAATCTTCTGTCTAACATCTCCTTGAGGGACACAAATCCTGCTACCAAAATATAAGGCACCATCTGGACGAATACAAATATCAGTCCTCAATCCAGCCTCTACCTGAGCTCGGAATTTTTGTAACCTGGGATCTTCCTTCTGAGCTTCCCTGATCTCATCAATCAATGCTGACTGAATCTGCAAAGTCATGAACTGTCCTCCTTCTCAGTTCCTCGAGCTATCATCAAGTCCAAACTGATGAAGTCTCGAATCAACTCCTTCTGCTGAGTGAGCTGGACAAGCATTCTATTCTCTGGCATCCTGCTCAGTGCATCTGGAACTGTATTGACCTTGCCTGGATGATATTGCAAGTCAATATCATAGTCCGCCATCAGTTCAAGCCACCTCCTCTGCCTCATATTCAACTCTTTCTGTGAGAAAATATACTTGAGGCTCTTGTGATCAGTGTATATCAACACTTTATCTCCCAGAAGATAATGCCTCCAGATCTTCAAGGCAAAGATAACAGCTGCTAGCTCCAAGTCATGAGTTGGGTAATTCCGCTCATGAGTCTTCAGTTGCCTTGATGCATATGCTATAACATGACCATGTTGCATAAGCACACACCCCAGGCCTTTACCTGATGCATCACTGTAGATGACCATCCCTCCTCTACCTGAGGGAGTCCTCAAGATTAGCGCTGAAATGAGCCTCTGCTTCAATTGCTCAAATGCTGCGGTACACTCCTCTGTCCATATGTACCTTTCCCCTTTCTGGTGAGCCTGGTCAATGGAGCTGCAATCCTAGATAAATCCTGGACAAAGCGTCTGTAATATCCGGCTAGTCCAAGAAAACTCTTAATCTCAGTCACCGTCCTGACCTATTGTTAATTTGATGAAGTTTGGGATTCATCATGCTTGGTGGTTAATTTGTATACATTGAAATGGTGTCTAAAATAGGCTAGATAGTTTGAAAATTTTTAAACATGAACTATTGTTACATGGTTTGTGCATTAAGATCTAACCGAAGAATTTGGGGTTCCAAAGCTAGGCAAGATAAGTATGTTACATTATGTGACTAATATGACACAGATGAGGGGATATCTAGTTTGAGTTTCTAAGTCTAATTCATTGGTTACTTAAATGTGTTTCAACTTGTTTGCTTCATTATGGTTATGCACTGTTGCATGTTTTGTTGGCATTTGATATGTCCTGTAAATGTGTTAGTTATAATTCCTTGTTTATCTGTATCTAGATTAGATTGCCAATCTATTTCGTTGCCTGTTCATCTGGTTTCATTCGCTTCCCTCTCCTTTAATGTTGATTGGGTTAATGATATGTTATTCTTTGATAAAATTGTCTTTGTCCGGAATGTTTACTTATGAAACTGTGTTGAAGTGGATGAGTGCGTGCTTGATTTAAACTTAGGATATATATAATTATTTGTGTTATATTTCATGTGTGGGAGCTATTTTCCGTCACTCCGTGGATCGCCATGGATCACCGTAGGCGAGTGCGAACGCACCCACGCCCTTCATGGTGAGATGCTCTATCTAACGACACCCTCCGCGGCCCCGGACGCCTCCGCCAGAGCCTCCGTCGGTGCGCCGCAAATCGGCTCGAGCATTTCGGATTTGTTTGGTGAGATCCGGACCCGTTGCAGGAGATCCGGACCCGATCCGGATTCGTGCCGTTGTGGACTTGATACATAGGCGATTCGAAGACCGATCCATGGGATGATCCGTAAATCAGTATCAGTTCGTGCAATGAAGATCAGACAATGATTCGTTTTGAAACCACGTCCATTCAGGTGAGTGTTCTTTATTTTCTCATTGAGTGTAACGCCCCGATTCCACGGATACGGGACGTCACTGCGACGTATATACGTAGGCCAGAAATTGCCCCACACTATATACGCTAAGCAAAAAGTACAACAAGACACAGAGTACACGACAAAGCGTGGTATCAATACATATGCCAACACAAGAAGTACACATACAAAGTTATCACAGGATATTATAAAGTATTACACAATACATGTGTATTACATCATAACCAAGTCCAAAAGAATATATACAAATATGTATACAAAAAGCTCACAATAGAAAGAGGCTCGTGAGTCAAAAGATAAGTCTGGCACGAAGGGACTGGAACTAGTCCGCCTGCTCGCTAAAGTAAGCTTGGTCCTCTGTGGATGGCTCCACTTCGTTCCAAGCTTCGAATCTGAATATGCAAATCCAAGGAGTCAAGACATATAAAATAAACGGACTACAGCCAAGTGGCTAAGAGACATGAATAAGTAGTATGAAACCATATAAGGATATCAGCTAACAAGTATGAAAAGCATGAAGAGATAAAGTCCTAATACATTAGATTTACAGTTAACATCTTATTATTATTACTTGTCTTACTGTGATATCTAGCTATGTGACCCAGCGTCCCAGAGCACATAGATCCATATCCTAGTAAAGCAAGGTTGTTATTGGAAATCAGCGGTTGTATCGACGAACTATGTTTACAGTGGACCCCGTACATGCCCGGGATAACGGTCCAGGATTGTTCCGTTGCTTGGTGACGGAAGCCAGCCGCTAGGCTAAACAGGAGGGACTTATGTATGCCCTTATCATGATGGTACCAGTATAGAGGGAGCAAGCACTCCCCTCGGTCCCTGGAGGCCCACAGTCAGACCGGAACATGAGTTGCACAACATTCCTAAAAACCACTGTAAACACGACACATATCGATATCCGCATGTTTTCCCCCGACCCATGTGTAAGTTGGTCCATTTTATGCAAAAGTCAAGTGTATCATGCTTGGTTCAAGTGATGGCATGATAAGTGGTGATATTCACATTTTAACAAGTTATGGAGCGATGATATGTAATAACAAGTCATGAAGTAATATGAGATAATGTCTATCAAGTAACATGTCATGTAGTACCAGTTATGAAGCATGAACAAAGTAATATGCCATACATGTATCAACAATAAGATCCAAATTCAGAACAAATCAACTAAGTCAAACAGTCAGAATTAGTCGACTAGGTGGAAGGGTTAGTCAACCTGTAACGCCCCGATTCCACGGATACGGGGACGTCACTGCGACGTATATACGTAGGCCAGAAATTGCCCCACACGTATATACGCTAAGCAAAGTACAACAAGAAACAGAGTACACGACAAAACGTGGTAATCATACATATGCCAACAAGAAAGTACATATACAAAGTTATACAGGATATGATAACTATTACACTTTACAAGTGTCATTTATCACAACCAAGTCCAAAAGTAAAATATACAATAGAGATACAAAATGCTCACGAGAAGGGTGAAGATCCCGTGAGTCAAAAGGAGTCTGGCAAGAAGGAAGTAGAGCTAGTCTGCCTGCTCACTAAAGAAAGCTCGATCTACTGTGGACAGCTCCACTTCGATCCAAGCTTCAACCTGAACATACAAATCCAAGGAGTCAGGACCTCCCAATAATGAACAGGCTACAGCCAAATGGCTAAGTGACAAGAGTAGAAAGGTTAGAACACAAGTAAGGCAGATATGAACAAGTGAATCATAAAACAGAAATCCAGGTTAAAACCGATTATAAGCAAGATTGATTGTATACGCTTAAGTCACGGTCCCATGAGACTAATACATCGAAGGAATAATCCAAACAAGGAAACCCTCATCTATATACCTTTATCTCATGCCACAGAAATCCAAGCGTATAGAATCAGAGTTGCAAATCATATGAAAGTCAAACAGGAATACATAATAAGAATACTAAGAATCATAACTAGAAACATAACTGGAATAATGGGAATCATAATAAGTATCACAGCTGGAAACATAACTGGAATCATGACTGGAATATCAAGAATCATAATAAGATCCATAACGGTTACCAATTATTATTATAACTCGTCTAACCCATATATCTAGGTATGTGTCTCGGTATCGATCCCAACCCACATACATCCATATATAAGAAAGTCGAGGGTTGTTATCGGAAGATGATGGAGAACTGATATAGCTTCTTATAGTAGTTCCCATACACCTGGGACCAGTTTTGGAGGCCCAAAGTCCCCTAACAGTAATCTGTGGGCCCAAAGTCCCACTAACAGTACCGCCAACATGTCATATTCCCATACTATAAGCAAGATATCATTCCGGCATCCATCACTTCCTCCCATACCATACAAGTTGTAGCTTATTAAGATTATCAGGTTACGGAATAAACAGTCATAACAGTAATAGCCCTACAGATTCAAGAGGTGCCCCCACCGTGAGGTGTGGCACTTTGTTCTGAGGGAGTGGATTCTAGAGGTGGCCCCCACCGAGTATGGTGTGGCACTTAGTTCCATAAAATAAGGCAGGGTCCCCGTAAACAAGATAATCATAAGGTCAAGTGTATCATGCTTGGTTTTAAAGGATAGCATGACAAGGTGGTGAAATATCACAAGCAATAAAACATAACAATAGATTGATAATAAACCGGGTCAGTCAAGACATAACAAGAGGTCTAGTAAAGTGGTGGCATGTCAGATGATATACATGTGTTAAAGGAAAACATGTACTGACGTGTCTGGATCATAGCAAGGCAAGGGGAAACATAGAAGCAAACAGGGTTCAACGACCTCGAAGGGTCTGCCACGCATGGTATAAAATAAAGAAGCAATAATATCACGGCAAGGTACAAGTATAAGAATGTAACAAGCAGTTGCATGGCAATACATAAACCTGGGAATATGAAGTGACAAGAGATGATATACACCAATTAATAGATCATAAAGTACAAGCCATGAAGTATAAGTAGGAATAATATATAGTACATGTATCAAGGGTGAGATACATAGTCAAGAAGGAAATCACAATACCAGACAGCCATAAGTTAGTCGACTAGGTTGGAATAGTAGTCGACTAATAGAAGGTTAGTCGACTAGGAAAGTAGGGTGGTCGACTAATAATGTGTTCCAGAGAGTTTGGGTTTCTGTTTCAGGAAGAGTTAGTCGACTAGGTAAAAAGGGTAGTCGACTAACAGGGAACTACAAGTCGACTAATGGATACTTAAGTCGACTAAGTTTGAGATACAGAGAGTTGAGTTTATTTCAGGAGTCGACTAGAGGAATTCTAGTAGTCGACTAGGGATATCTAGTCGACTGGTAATAGGGACTAGTCGACTAAAACTGTGAAGTCAGAAAAGGTTACGTTTCAGCTAAGGGTTTCTAGTCGACTAGGTTCTAGGTTAAGTCGACTAATCATGGTCGAACACAGTGTACAGAACTGAATCTGGTGGTTGTGCTTGATAGTCTAAAAATGTGATTTTGAAGATGTAAATGTACAAGAATTGTAAATACAAGTATACTAGGAATTTGATGAGTCTTGGTGAGTAAAAATACTCACTAGGATGGGTTATGTGAAGCTTGATCCAAGGTGATAAATCCGACGAGAGAGAGATGATCCCAATCCAAGGAAGAAGCTTGATTGAGGTTGAAGATGAAGATCTTGTTGATGCTTGAGGTGGAGATGATGACCTAGATGATGCCCTTGAGGTTGGTGGTGGATGTTGAGATGAAGGAGGATTTTGGAGGAGGGGATTTCTTTGTGGAAGTGAAGAAAAGAGAAAGGAAATGTAATGGAAAGTTTATATATGATTTGTGATTTGTGAAGGAGGTGTAATTGAGATGGAAGAGAGGGGGTTTTGTGTAAATGGGGAAGCATGAGGTGTCACTTGACCAATCATGGCTTGCCAAGAGAGGGGGGAGGTGTCCCTACTATGGCCACTTGGCCGGCCATGGAAGAGAGAGAAAGAGAGGTGGAAGTGTGTGGAATTTTGGAGAAAGTGGGATTTTGGAAAATTGGAAAATTGGAAAAGAGGAATTCTTGTGGCTTGTGGAAGAAGGAAAGAAATAAGGAAAAGGAAAAAGAATTTAATAAGAGAAGATATTTTCTTTTGAACTCAAATGAAATTGTTGAAAATACAGATACTCGGGTTCAAGTCAAGAATACGGAAAACAATTCGGAAATACCGAATCGCCCGAAATTCAAGTATCTCGGAACGACTCGCAAATTTACCCAAAAATCAATAATAATATATGAAGACTCATAGTGAAATCCTTTTTCAGAAATACTTTATAGTTTTAAAACTAAAAATCCCGGAATCAGTTACCTACCGACTCCGATGGAATTTTCATAAAATCGTAAAATTCTCAGAAAAAGTATTTAAGTAGGAAATGTAATTCTAAAAGATAAAGTCTAAAGGACCATCATGAAATTCCAAACAGTTTGAGAATTAAAAATCCGGGAATCGGTCAGCGGCACTGGCCGACACCGGTTTTGAAGAATTCAATTTAATCCAAGAAAAATCCAGAAAATCACAGAAAATCTAATATATTGGAAAATAATATTTGAAACTGAAATCGGTCAAATCTAATCACCGGAAAGGCCAAATCGAATAATATACTATAATCGGGTCTTCGGTTCAGACTAGGGCTGACTCCGAATCCACGAATCAATTCCAAGACAAAACAATCATACAAGGAATTCATAATACAGAATAAATACAGGAAAACAAATCGAAAAATACGATCGAAAATCTGAATACGCAACTAAGTACGTATTCCGGGAACGGGGTATTACAGAAGAGGTTTGTCTATTTGTTAACGATTTCCTCAAATCAGACCCGGTTGGGTCTCTGCAATCGAGCGCAAAGGCTCTTTTGGATCGGGCATAGGACGATGTCCTGCTTCTTTTATCCTGCAGATGGGATTAGCACTGAATAGTGCTTTGGTTCTAGCTTCGCCATCAGGCGTGAGCTTAGTGCTTGACGCACTGAAAAGCGGAGCACGCTGTGGTGCTTTACCCACTATGCTGCTGCGAAGGCAATTAGCCTTAGATAGTACTTTGGCTTCAGCTTCGCGTCATGGACCCTGCGCGTACGCTGTGGTACAGTAGCTTCGCTCATGAGGACGAGGCCGGCGTGAGGCATTGCTGCTCTTAAATTGGATGACGGTATGATTGCCGTCGTAACTTTATGATTGGAGCAGACATGCATCCTGCCTTTTTCTTCGCGAGAGAGGCGCGGTTTAGGCGTAGCTACGCCTGAAGCTTCGGTTGGAGACTTCTGTTTAGGCTTCCATACCCGCCTTGGCAAAGGAGACTTAGGTTCGCAAGGAACCTGATTAGCCACACGCGAGGCTGAGGGGTGTTGGCAGAATTCTGTTTCCGGTTTCTGCTTTGAAACCTTGGTCGTGGAAACCTTCCTATGCTTCCGTGCTCGAAGCATTGGGCCACCCTCAGAGAGGACTTCTTCAAATTTGCTTGATCGAACTGGACCACCAAGTTCTCACAAGTAAAGGAATTAGACTGCGGATGTGCTTCCTTGTTGCGCCAAATGACCGCAGTAGGTTCACAGAGAACCTTTTCTGTCTCCGCAGAGACTTTCCTTGAAGTTTTAGCCAGAGAAGCTCTGGCTGCACCGGCTTTTCTGATTCAGAATTAGACCCGAGGGTCTATTCGTCGCATTGCGACACTTGATTCTCGGCAGTGGAGAATTTCTTCCCCAGCGGAGTCGCCATCTTGTTTTCCATTATATTCGCAAAGGGGAAAACTTACAATAAAGGGTTTGAGGAGCTAAATTACAAGTATTCTTAAAAGATTACAAGTAGATCTCCTCAGAGATTCTGGAGAAGTGTGCCGATAGGAGTCTGGTCAACGCGCGACCACTTTGTCCCTTTGACGATGCGAGCGATGAGATTCCCTTCTCGCCTGGTTCCGGGAATCAGAGAACAGAGGGTTGGTAGAACCCTCTTGCTGCTTCTCAAATCGCCTTCAATTAGGATTCCTTCTCGCCTGGTTCCGGAGATTCCTTGGGAGTATTCTCAAATCCCTTTCATTATAGGCCCAACTTTCTCTTGCAAAACACAATCCAGTCTAGAATGCAAACATCATTTTCTTTTCAATATCTAGACTTTTCTTTTTCAACACGTTATATTTTTCTATTAACTTTTCACACACAATAGATAGTTCTTCATTTAAGGCATGGGATCAACATAATCATTTGAAGAACTAGCACAATCATTACTATCTAGGTGGGATTCCGAATGTACCTCAAGGGAGTCATTCCCTT
This sequence comes from Agave tequilana, assembly GCA_038442645.1. NCBI lineage: Eukaryota > Viridiplantae > Streptophyta > Magnoliopsida > Asparagales > Asparagaceae > Agave > Agave tequilana. The sequence continues at coordinate 116,877 of JAVJIF010013556.1, read as the reverse complement.
GGACCATGAAGCATTGTGGATCGGATTCTCCACTAGATTCCTCTTCTTGAATTTGAACTTGAAGCTCGAGGTGGTGGTGGTTGTCAATTTGTTCCACACTGCAAAGGCGGAATCAAAGTTAGAAACACATAAGAGATAATCTTTAGGAAGAGGTGCTTCTAATGGCCCTCAAGGGCTTGTGCATTGTCCCCTATATGATACCATCACTAAGATAACATCTCTTGGTGGCGGCAAGGAAGACATGCACAACCTAGGGCTTTAGGTACATAGACATCCTATACTTTCAAACATCAATGTTGGAAGGGTCAAAAGCTAGGAGGGTCCTGAAGTCCATGGTAAACTATATATGAATGTGCAAACAAACAAATGCAAATGAGATTAGCAAGCAAATGGATCACTCCTAGGATGTTAAGCCTAAGTATCAGGAGCACTAGCTCTGATACCAATGAAAAACACCTAGAGGGGGGGTGAATAGGTGTAAGTGCTAATCTAGAAACTTAATGCAAACTAAGTGCGCTAAATGCGGAAGCTAATGCAAATTATGCACAAACTAATACAATACAACAAGTGTAGCCGAATTCCCTTGCGAGGCTCTGGACTAACTCCCCTTGATTCCCCTTAAAATGGGTTGAGGTGCTATGTGAAGCTCTTGTTGGATGAGTATAAGTTAGGCACACACACAAGCAATCCAAACAATGTGCACTCACAATCAAGCCAAGCAATAAAGGATATAGCAATAAGAGATGCAAGGCACAACACAAGCAATATATGATATGAATGAATCAATGCTCAACACAAGCAAGTATGATATGATGATGAGTATGATGCTATGCACAATTATAAGAGAGAGAGTTAGAGAGACAATGGATCAAAACGCAAACACCAGATTTGTTTCGAGGTTCGAGCACCATGCTCTACATCCCGCCTACACCACCGTGTAGGATTTCTACTATCTCAACTCCCACCGAGGGAACCTCTATCAAAGAGGATTTCTTACAACTCTAGGAGTACCGAACTCCTCTCTCAAACAACAACCTCCACCGAGGCCCAACAACCACAACAACAACAACCACCACCTCTACCGAAGAGGTTTACACCAAACTCAATCACCTCTACCGAAGAGGGATCCAAACCAACAACCCAATACAACAATCTCCACCTCTACCAAAGAGGGAGCAACTCAAGAAATCAAGGGTTACAACAAGTGGTATATTTCAACCACAAACCTCTTTCCTTTTCTTTTTCCACAAAACAAGATCCTAAATAGTTTAGGATAGAAGATATAGCTCAAGTGTGGAATCAAAGTGTTTTGGAAACAAGCAACAAAGAAAAACTACTTGGGAAATCTCTTGTATATGATAGAAAATGAAATACCAAATCAAAATCCAAAACCTAGTTTTCTTTGATTTTCCAAAAACCCAAAACAAATAAAGATGAGAAGTTTTAAAGCCCCAAAAACTCTTTTTAAACTCTTTTAAACACTTCAGAAAACTGGAAACTTTTCTCTTAAAAAACTTGGCTAAAATCCCCAAAGAGATGGGGTTATATAGCCCCTATACAAAACTAGCCGTTAGGCTGAGTTGGCAGTCTGACAGACTGCCGGTCGACCGGCCCGGTCGACCGCCAACGGTCAGAATTCTGACCGTTGGGCAACAGCGGTCGACCGGCCCGGTCGACCGATATAAAACTCGAGAGCAGAGCTCTCAACTCGGTCGACCGTCCCGGTCGACCGTGTCTGTGCCTAACAGACGTGCACGTCTGTGCACGTCGGTCGACTGTAACGGTCGACCGGCACTTGGTGCGGTCGACCGTCACGGTCGACCGACCAGCCTGTCAGCACAAAATAAGGTCAGAAAATTTTGAAAAATATTTTATAAAAACCTTTTATCATTTCTGAAATTCCATAAAACTTGTTTTATCATTTTATGTTGAAACATAAACATGTGATAAAAATTTCAAGACAATATATCAACATATCAATTCAGTTTGAGTCTGCAAATTTTATCAAAAACAAAACCTTGTATTTTTCAAACTTGATTTTTCAAAACATGAATAGGATAGTCAAAATAAGTTTGTCTAGCAAGTTTAAAGCATGTATGTATATCTAGACCTATCTAAATACATAAGTATAAGGTAAACTTGTTTTGATCTATTATTCATGAAAAACCAAAAATCAAATCATGAAACGTGTGTGTTTGTGTTTCACTTGAGCATATCAATAAACTAAGCTTTACAAATGGATCTAAAACTCTATCAAAACTAGGATACCTAAGTCTTCTTGACGATCTTCATCTTCAAGTAGACTTGCTCCAAAACTCCATCCTGGGCTAGGCAAAGTGTGAACTTGAAGCTTGGCCTGGAATCACATGAATAGCTTCTAAACTTCTTGTTGAAGCTAATCACCAACCTAATATCCTGTTAATGATCTGAAACTTAGAAACACAAGAATATTAGAAAACATAACTACATGAGTTGATCATCATCAAAACTAGAGTGGAAGGCCATTGGGCCAACAATCTCCCCTTTTTGATGATGACAAAACTCATGGAGTTATATATGCATGGATTAAAGATAAGCTTCAAGGAAGCTCCCTCTTAACTCATGCATAGGGATAAACAATAAATATATGCAATGAATATTAAACATGAAACATGCATATGCATAAACAATAAATGGTTCTAGATATCAAATGGAATATTCAAAACAAAATAAGCTCTAGATACCAATTACAAAGCAAACTCTATATATCAATTAAACTTAATATTCTTGAGATTAAAACATAATATATGCATATAAAACATAAGCATGCATATAAAACTCAAATACTTCTCCCCCTTTTTGTCAATCATCAACAAAGGGGTAAACAATCAAACCATAGATAAAATGAGGGGTAAAAATCTTTCTCCCCTTTTTGTCAATCAAAACAATACAAACAATGTTCTCCCCCTTTTTGTCTAAAACAAAAAAAATCAATAAGGGTGACTACAAACATGATATCAATAAAAAATATGTCAAGAAGTATCTTGATACCAATAAACAAGGATCAATATATGTTATATGCTATATACATTCATGAAGAGGAAGACGCTAAGTTAGCTTCCCTACACATATGCATTACATGAGAGAAAGGATGACAAGCCCCAATTCACATACACATATATGTAATGCATAAGAGGAGATGTGAAGCTCCCCCTACACACGTATATCATATAAAGAAGAGTTGTCAAGCTCCTCAATTTATAATATACTCAACATGAATCTATATGTAAGAGAGATGTTAAGCTCTCCTTGCATATAGGAAATACAAATCAAAATTTTGAATATTTTCTTTAAACAAAATTTGAAAATACAATTGTAATTAATCATAATTCTTGAATTCTTAAACATGAATCTTGAAACCAAAACAAATTTTGAATTTCTTAAATATGATACCAATTGTAAATATTTTACCAATGAAAAGATTTTACATAGAAACATTGATACCAATTGTAAGAATTGTTCATTTTAAAACATATAATTTGATGTTGATATCATATGTTTGAAATAACAACTTTAATCATAAAGTGTGGGAGTACAAATACCAATTGAAATACAAAATCAAATTTTCTCCCCCTTTATGAAATACAAACTAAAATATGCATAGTCTTGATACCAATTTAAAAGTAATCAATTGAAACAAAATTGAACCTCAAGTACTAGCATAAACACAAGCATATATATGTATGGAAAATAGATATCAATAGAAATTGATATACTTGGAATTTAAAACATACATACATACAAAAACATATATGAGTATATCAGAAGATCAAAATGATACCAATTGAAAGAGTTCAATGATACCAATTGACATAACAATAAGTTCAAGTGTATACATCAAATTCTCTACCACCCAATCATAATACAAGTTTTAAAGATTTTCAATTTAGGGCATACATGAACATGATCTCCCATCCTACCGCCCTTGGAGGTAGGGGTTTTCAAAGATAGATTTGAAAATGTAGTTTTGTTTGAAAATCACTACCAAAATGAAGAACACCGCAACTAGTTAAATGGAAAACTTGTTAACTAGCACGAAATCCTTCAAGCAAGGAATAAAACAAATGAAATTCACATGATAATCATCACTCTAACCAATAAAGCATAACTCATGAGAAACAAAACATGAGCAATAGATATGAGTGTACAAATAATATGTGAAGATCATAATCATGAAAAATATTTCATTAAGCTCAATTATTCCTTAAAACATAATTCCATCAAAAACATGAAAAATCATATAAAACTACTTATTTAATCTTTAAGGCATATGTATGTCTAATACAAGCTAAAATATACATACATATCCAAAACTCAACGAGTCCACTAAATGTATATTCATGAAGGCACGTGGCTCAAAAGATGTATATGTATAAGATTAGTTTGAACTAGATAGACATATACATGAAGTTAAACATAAATACATGAAACATGAAAAACTAAATTTTCATCACAACAAATTTCATTTCAAGGTATATGTATGAATTGTCAAACATGAAGTATACATACATATCCCTAAACACAATTGAGTCCAAATATAGATTTGCATGAAAGGCAAATGACTCAAGGGGTATACATGTATATCTTAAAGTTTGGCAATACAAACATATACATGAAGTGAAACACACAATCATAAAACAAATTCAAAAATGGAATACAAGTTTGAAATGTATGAATCATCAAAACTAGACTATACTAACACATGTAATGGGTTCAAATAAGCAATCAAGCCCAAACATACATAGATTTATTGTGGCCCCATATATGTACAAGTATAATTCCTAGTCTTAATGAAAACTAACACTTAAACATGTAATCAAGTCATTGAGCATCAAAACAAACACGAATACCATATCTCTAACTAAAACACATACAAAATTCATCAAAATTCTTTATTTGAATTTTAAACTACATATACATGCAAATAGGTATAACAAGTATAAATGAATGAATCATCAAAACTAGCTCATGCGTGTACATATAGTGAATACAAATGAGCATGAAGTTCAATTGCATATAAAACAAATGTAACTCACTATTTGTACATGTATAACACAAGTTTTGACAAAATCCACATTTAAACATGTCATAACCACAAGGAGTATCAAAACAAGTAGAAATCAACATCATAAGAACTAAAACATGATTACTATGTAAATTCACATGCAATAGATTCATGATGTACATTATAGCTAAACAAACGGTGAGAACACTAAATGTGAATCAAATAAGCATGTGTGTCTCAAATACTATACATGTATGTCAAGGATCTAATAAACATGGAATGAACACACTAATCCATAGACATCAAAAAAAAACATGCCATAAACAAATGAATATGAAAGCATGGGAGTTTAAGAATCGTTACCAAAACCTCAAGGCAACTCTCCTTGTCTCCAAAAACTTGGTGTGTCCTCTCCACCATCTCTTCCCTTGAATGAAAGTGATGCATCCAATGATTTCCTTTAAGTCCGGAACGCATCTACTCCAAGGTGCTATCACTCTCACGTCATGTGAGAGCCCACACCTACATTAAACAAAGGAGGGGTGGTCTTTGGTACCCATACCTTCTTGTTGGGTCCATGGGGGTTAGTCTCATTTCTAACCCAAACAAAATTCTTTGCTAAATTAGGAGTATGTAATCTATCATAACAAAATTTAGAAGGTGGCCCCTACGTCCATAATGTGTACAAGTGTCACATGAGCATACTTGTGATGGGTGTGTCCGTGTGGAGCATGTGTATGCCGTGAAGGGTGTGCATGCATAAAGGATGGAACTTGTTTCTTTCGAACCAAGGTTTCCAACCGTGAGTGGTTCATGGCACATTGGCTCATAGTGGAGCCCAAACAATCTACTCTCTTCTTTAACATACAAATATCATCAATAATTTTAGAAGAAGAAGTACATGCATTAGGGAGACTAGATGAAGAAGCTACACTAGCATGGCAAACATGTGCATCAATTTTATTTGCAAACAATATTCTTATCTAAACAAACATTCAACTCATTTGAAATAGAAATGATTTGTTTTTCAAAGCAACATTCTCTTTTAAAACAAAATCAACTTTAGAAGACATATTTTCATATTTCTTCAAAAGAATTTCACAATCATTTTTAGACTTTAAAAATTTATTTTCTTTTAAAGCAAGTTCCAATTGAGATCTCAATGAATCCCTTCATTATAGGCCTTAACTTTCTCTTGCAAAACACAATCAAGTCTAGAATGCAAACATCTATTTTCTTTTTCAATATCTAGACTTTTCTTTTTCAACACGTTATATTTTTCTATTAACTTTTCACACACAATAGATAGTTCTTCATTTAAGGCATGGAGATCAACATAATCATTTGAAGAACTAGCACAATCATTACTATCTAGGTGGGATTCCGAATGTACCTCAAGGGAGTCATTCCCTTGGACCATGAAGCATTGTGGATCGGATTCTCCACTAGATTCCTCTTCTTGAATTTGAACTTGAAGCTCCGAGGTGGTGGTGGTTGTCAATTTGTTCCACACTGCAAAGGCGGAATCAAAGTTAGAAACACATAAGAGATAATCTTTAGGAAGAGGTGCTTCTAATGGCCTCAAGGGCTTGTGCATTGGCCCCTATATGATTACCATCAACAAGATAACATCTCTTGGTGGCGGCAAGGAAGACATGCAAACCTAGGGTCTTTAGGTACATGGACATCCTATACTTCCAAACATCAATATTGGAAGGGTCAAAGCTAGGAGGGGTCATGAAGTCCATGGTAAACTATATATGAATGTGCAAACAAACAAATGCAAATGAGATTAGCAAGCAAATGGATCACTCCTAGGATGTTAAGCCTAAGTATCAGGAGCACTAGCTCTGATACCAATTGAAAAACACCTAGAGGGGGGGTGAATAGGTGTAAGTGCTAATCTAGAAACTTAATGCAAACTAAGTGCGCTAAATGCGGAAGCTAATGCAAATTATGCACAAACTAATACAATACAACAAGTGTAGCCGAATTCCCCTTGCGAGGCTCTGGACTAACTCCCCTTGATTCCCCTTGAAATGGGTTGAGGTGCTATGTGAAGCTCTTGTTGGATGAGTATAAGTTAGGCACACACACACAAGCAATCCAAACAATGTGCACTCACAATCAAGCCAAGCAATAAAGGATATAGCAATAAGAGATGCAAGGCACAACACAAGCAATATATGATATGAATGAATCAATGCTCAACACAAGCAAGTATGATATGATGATGAGTATGATGCTATGCACAATTATAAGAGAGAGAGAGTTAGAGAGACAATGGATCAAAACGCAAACACCAAGATTTGTTTCGAGGTTCGAGCACCTTGCTCTACATCCCCGCCTACACCACCGTGTAGGATTTCCACTATCTCAACTCCCACCGAGGGAACCTCTACCAAAGAGGATTTCTTACAACTCTAGGAGTACCGAACTCCTCTCTCAAACAACAACCTCCACCGAGGCCCAACAACCAACAACAACAACAACAACCACCTCTACCGAAGAGGTTTACAACCAAACTCAATCACCTCTACCGAAGAGGGATCCAAACCAACAACCCAATACAACAATCTCCACCTCTACCAAAGAGGGAGCAACTCAAGAAATCAAGGGTTTACAACAAGTGGTATATTTCAACCACAAACCTCTTTCCTTTTTCTTTTTCCACAAAATAAGATCCTAAATAGTTTAGGATAGAAGATATAGCTCAAGTGTGGAATCAAAGTGTTTTGGAAACAAGCAACAAAGAAAAACTACTTGGGAAATCTCTTGTATATGATAGAAAATGAAATACCAAATCAAAATCCCAAAACCTAGTTTTATTTGATTTTCCAAAAACCCAAAACAAATAAAGATGAGAAGTTTTAAAGCCCCAAAAACTCTTTTTAAAACTCTTTTAAACACTTCAGAAAACTGGAAATTTTCTCTTAAAAAACTTGGCTAAAATCCCCAAAGAGATGGGGTTTATATAGCCCCTATACAAAACTAGCCGTTAGGCTGAGTTGGCAGTCTGACAGACTGCCGGTCGACTGGCCCGGTCGACCGCCAACGGTCAGAATTCTGACCGTTGGGCAACAGCGGTCGACCGGCCCGGTCGACCGATAAAACCCAAGAGCAGAGCTCTCAACTCGGTCGACCGTCCCGGTCGACCGTGTCTGTGCCTAACAGACGTGCACGTCTGTGCACGTCGGTCGACCGTAACGGTCGACCGGCACTTGGTGCGGTCGACCGTCACGGTCGACCGACCAGCCTGTCAGCACAAAACAAGGTCAGAAAATTTTGGAAAAATATTTTATAAAAACCTTTTATCATTTCTGAAAATTCTATAAAACTTGTTTTATCATTTTATGTTGAAACATAAACATGTGATAAAAATTTCAAGACATATATCAACATATCAATTCATTTTTGAGTCTTGCAAATTTTATCAAAAACAAAACCTTGTATTTTGTCAAACTTGATTTTTCCAAAACATGAATAGGATAGTCAAAATAAGTTTGTCTAGCAAGTTTAAAGCATGTATGTATATCTAGACCATATCTAATATACATAAGTATAAGGTAAACTTGTTTTGATCTATTATTCATGAAAACCAAAAACCAAATCATGAAACGTGTGTGTTTTGTGTTCACTTGAGCATATCAACTAAACTAAGCTTTACAAATGGATCTAAAACTCTATCAAAACTAGGATACCTAAGTCTTCTTGACGATCTTCATCTTCAAGTAGACTTGCTCCAAAACTCCATCCATGGGCTAGGCAAAGTGTGAACTTGAAGCTTTGGCCCTGGAATCACCATGAATAGCTTCTAAACTTCTTGTTGAAGCTAATCACCAACCTAATATCCTGTTAATGATCTGAAACTTAGAAACACAAGAATATTAGAAAACATAACTACATGAGTTGATCATCATCAAAGCTAGAGTGGAAGGCCATGGGCCAACAGTTAGGGTATCAACACCCTGAATAGAGAAAGCAATTCTCTAAAAGGTCTCTAAATTCGAGAGCGCACAGTGCGTTATGAAGAAGCCTCTGCTTGTGGAGTCCTCTTTTTTCCCGATCCTCCCTCCTTGTACCCCTGGCGGGCTATTTATAGGGAGAGCAAGGGTATAATCGTAATCGAATCTGTTTAAATCTGAAAAGTAGCCTTACTGCGAGGCTAGGATCAGCTTCTGCGAAGCTAGAATTGGCAGGTCGGTTGATCTTCTTGATCCTTTCCATATCGTTGGAGGATTTTCCCTGATCTTCTTACTCGTTTTTAGAAGAGTCAAGAGATTGTGACAATCAACTGCCAAATTTGATCTCTGATTTGATCTTAATTGGATTTGATCTGATTGGATCCGATCTCATCTGGAGATTTGATTGGTCATAGGTTGACCATAGTAGACCAATAGCGGAGCTGTCCGCATTGAGCTCGTAGCGGAGCTAGAGGCAGCTTCTGGCGAAGTCCGAAAGAAGCCCTTTGGCGGAGCTGGAAGTCCCCTGTGGCGAAGTTGCGAGTTAGCTTCTTGGCGAGGCTTCGAATGGCTTCAAAGCGAAGTTGAGTGATATTAGCCTCTCAAGCGAAGCTATCCCTTTGGGCTCATGCGATGCTAAGTGTTAGCACCTTAGACCTGCTGAGGTCTGTTTAGAAACAATCCGGGTTCACTGTCTGCTTGCTGGATCAGTGGAGTCCAAGTTGCTTCCCTGTCCCTCGGAGACGGGTGAAAACTGGTCTTCAGCTCGTCTATCACTTGTCTTTTGTAAATGTCAACAAGTTTAGACATTGTTCGGACCAATAAGAATCTTGTCTTTTTTAAGTGTCAACAAAGACCCCTCCAAAAAGGGGGGCAACCTGCAACCAGGCCAGGCCGCAGGCCGCACCCCAGCCCGGCCGGCGCCTCCCCTCCAGCCGGCGCCCTCCCCAGGCCGTGACCCCAAGGCCAAGCCACCTCCTTTCTCTCTCTTCTTTTTCTTCTTCCTTTCTTCTTCTTCTTTTTCCTTTTTCTTCTCTTTTTTCTTTCCTTCTTCTTCCCCTGTGCTGCTGCTTCTTTTCCTCTCTCTCTCCCTCACCATCTCTCTCTCTCACTCACTTGAGCCGCCGGCGGCGGCCGGGACCGCCGCCGGCAGGCCGGCCGCGCCGCTAGTCAGCTGGGCTGGCCGGTCGGCTGTGCAGGAAGCACAGCAGCAGCAAAATGCTGCTACTGTTGTTGCTTTGTTTTGTTGGGTTTGGGTTTTTCCCAAACCCATTAACCCCATAGACACCCACTACCCACTACCCATTACACCCGTTAACCCAATAACCCGATACCCATTAATTTAAGTTAAACGGGTTTGGGTTGTGAATCTGGACCCGACCCGTTATGAGCCAAACCCGCTCCGAAACCCAATAAAGGTATATTTGCAGAAAACCCCCTGTACATTTCAGTATTTGCATTTAATATTTTATTTACATATTTAACCCAATTTGTTATGATTAGTATTCGGGCGATATCGGAGCATCCGGACTCCGATTGGGACGATTCTGGATCCGTTGCGATCGTGGGAAAGAGAGCTACCTTCCTATGGCTAGTTTGTGAGTGTTTTTTATTTTATAAATTATCTTTTATCATGTTTAGGGATATGAATTGATTGCTTTCTGTGACAAATCATGATTATGAATAAAAGACGGTAACTATTAATTATTAACTGGTAATGATTAGACATGCATTGTAATATGAATAACCTAGAATATTGTTAGGTATTTCCTGATTTAGAATGCAGATAAGAAGGTAATTATAATACCAATAAATACTGGCAGAGACAACTCGGACACGGTCATCATACTTGCACAGCCACTGACACTCGGACCACTAGTTCACCATATGTTTGGACACTATTATGTCTTGTATCACAGTTAGATAACTATCGTCACATAGATACTGAGCCACGGTATCAGATCACACTATACTGTCACGAGATATGATGCAGGACACCGGTATTGCATGCACCGGGATCATCATTACACGGATACTCGACACGGTATTATATGATACACTGATCACTGTTATTATATGTACTATCACAGAGATCTTACACGGATTATTGCTACACATAGATGTTTTCATTAGCACACAGATATACCAATGCACGGACTACCGCATGTCATATTATCGGTTGTTATCATCGTTATATGGATTCTCGGCATATCACTGTTACACATGCATGTATGGTTTCTTTATTCTTGTCATATGGATTCCCGTTCATACTACATGTATTATTGTTCCATGGTACCGTAGTCATGTTCTATGATTGTTTCCTGTTACTGATATGAATATTCCCGATACTGGACATGAGAGCTGTTGATATGCGATATGTGGAATCCCACATCTATTGTTTCCATTATATTGTTCCCGTTTCCCGTTATATTGTTCCCGTTTCCCGTTATATTGTTCTATGCTATCAACAGAGCTCAGGTCCAGTTATCATGTTACCCGTATCATGTACTGTTGTATACTTGACATATCAGATCATAAAGCTAACTTGGGTATGGGGGAGACTTGACGGTTGATTAGATCTTATCGGGTGATGTAATGGATCCATATGTTCTCCCACTGCAGGGGACGGTAGTGCTACCTACCAATTGCTCCATGAGCTCTCGTTACTTGTTTCATGCTCCCCTCTTAGCGGAGGGCCCTGGTCTTAGCAGTCAGGGGTTTGTTTAAGGCCGTAATCCCGGGTATGCACGGGATACATCTACCCGATAAGAGCTCCTCGACCATGAGTTCCAAGTAACATAATAAAACAGTATACACAATAGTGACGTCGGGAACACTTGTTATTTGGTTATTTTCTCATTTGGATAATGGTACCCGTAGGCCATGTCCGGATGGGTTCTACTGGAGTGCGGGCTCCAGTATGAACTGTCAGTGGTATGGGACACTGGAAGAGATTGATTAAAATACCAGGTGGTACTGATTGCTACTATTGTATAAGAACATGACTTGCCTGATACATGTATACTATTGTTTAGTTGTACTTGTTACTGTTCCTGCTCATGTATTCGCTATCATGCGCAATGTATGCATTGTTACTTTACCTGTTTTATGCTACACTTTCTGAGGTGGCATACTGCTCATGTTCATGTATACTTTGCATTGCTTATATTCTGTTTTACATTGTCTATCTGCTCACTATGCACAACACAGTAGGATGGTTATGTTGCATATGCCATCTGCATGTTCACTTCTATCACGTCACCACTAGGCAACAGTACTTATTATATACACTGGATACGACTATAGACATGACCCGATGATAACCGGCTAGGTAGTGATGGTATTAAAAGATAACATGTCTATATATTTCTACTGCTTCTTATATACTTATTATATAGTATCACTATTCCAACATCATGTATTATATATTAGTATCGTGTTTGTATTACTATAATATCTATTACTACCTCCTCCTTCATTTTACCACTCACTAGGTCGCTTTCTGACGACCCTGGGTTTGCGTGCCCCGGAGATCCGAGTTATCGTTCGGGCAGCTAGGTCATTGGATTCACATAGTAGACTTTACCATCGGGATTCCTTCATAGGTATCTTTGTGCTTTGTTCCTGTTATCTCCTTTATTCCTGTATTTATATCTGTTATGATCACTAACCCCTTTCTGCAGGTATTCTTGTACTTATTTCCTGCTGGAACTCTTGTGTATATGGAGGCCCTGTCCTGTACTGAGGCTTAACGTACTCGTGAGTGTGATTTCACCTCGCGTATGTACGTCGCCATAACGTCCCCGTACCTACAGGATCGGGGCGTTACAGTAGTGCTGGCTACCGTCTGTTATAACTCATGAGCTCCCGTTTCCCGTTATTGTTTTAGCTCATTGAGTTCTCGTTACATGTTACAGCCTTAGCGGGCTGGCCCTGGTCTCAGCAGCCAGGGGTCTGTTTAAGGCCGTGATCCCGGGTATGCACGGGATACATCTACCCGATAAGAGCTCCTCGACCATGGGTTTCCAATTAACATAATAAACAGTATACACAATAGTGACGTCAAGAATACTTGTTATTTGGTCACTCTCTCGTTTGGATAATGGTACCCGTAGGCCATGTTATGATGGGTTCGACTGGAGTGCGGGCTCCAGTATGAACTGCTAGTGGTATGGGACACTGGAAGAGATTGATTACAATACCAAGTGGTACTAATTGCTACTGTTGTATAAATATCATGACTTACCTGATACATGCATACTCTTATTTTGTTGTACTTGTTACTGTTCCTGATAATTTATCCGCTATCATGTTACATGTGTACTTTGTTACTTATCTGGTACATGTTACACTTTCTGCGGGGCATACTACTCATGTACATGTATAATCTGCATCACATATATTCTGTTTTCTGTATACCTTACAGACATCATTACTGTATATGCACAACACCGTATTATGGTTATCTTACATATTGCCCATCTACATGTTCATTTCTATCATGTCACCACTATACAACAGGTTATCTTACATATTGCCCATCTGCATGTTCACTTCTATCACGTCACCACTATACAACAGTATAAATTGTATAAAACTAGAGACTACTGTGGACATGACCCGATGATAACATGCTAGGAAGTGATGGTATTAAAATATGTCATTGTTATATTTCTACATATTATTAAAATTCTATTATATGGTATCACTAGTACATAAACATGTATTATATATTATTATCATGCTTGTATTACTATAGTACATATTACTGCCTCCTTCATTTTACCACTCACTAGGTCGCTTTCTGACACCCTGGGTTTGCGTGCCTAGGTTGGAGATCTGAGTTATCGTTCTGTCAGATATGTCATTGGATTCACATAGGGGACTTGTCACCCATACGATTCATAGGTATCTTGATTCTTTTGTCTTATTTCCTTAGTTGTCCATATTTCTTTATCTATCATTCTCGCTGATCTTTTCTGCAGGTATTCTTGTACTTATTTAATGCTGGAACTCTTGTCTATATGGAGGCTATGTCCTGTACTGAGGCTTAACGTACGCGTGAGTGTGTTTTCACCTCACGTATGTACGTCGCCATAACGTCCCCGTACCTACGGAATCGGGGCGTTACAAAAACTCTTTATAAAAATACTGTGTGTGAGTGTATATGAACTTAAGCAATCCACCAACTAATTTATCCTTTACATTTTATCTAAAAACAATCTTGATACTTACAAAATTCAACACAAGTCTTCTTGAAAATCTTCTCTTGAAAATCTTCTTCTCCTTCTTAACTTGGTCCAATTCTTGATCCAATGAGTTAGACTCTTCTTGAGTACTTAATGCGATCTTGATGCGCGAAATCTTGAATCAACACGTGCTAGCTCCAAAACTTGACTTTAAATCCTTTGTTGAAGCTAAACACCTACTAAGATCTTGATCAAATATCTGAGATTAATTTAAACACAAGATCATTAGTACTATAACTATATGATTTAATCATCATCAAAACTAGAGCGATGGGCCTTTGGGCCAACAATCTCCCCCTTTTGATGATGACAAAACTCATGGAGTTATATATGCATGGATTAAAGATAAGCTTCATTGAAGCTCCCCTTAATTCATGCATAACAATAAATATAAATATATTCAATGAAGTGCATTAAATAAAACAAACATATATGCATAAATAAGGAGATAAACATGCATAAAATCAAATTCTTCTCCCTTTTTGCATAAATAAAATATATATGCATAAATAAGAAAATAAACATGCATATATAAACTCTTCTCTACAAACTCTTCTCCCTTTTTTGCATAAACAAAATATATATGCATAAACAAGAAAATAAATATACATATATAAACTCTTCTCTATAAACTCTTCTCCCCTTTTTGCATAAACAAACATAAACAAGAAAATAAACATGCATATATAAACTCTTCTCCCCTTTTTGCATAAACAAAACATATATGCATAAATAAGAAAATAAACATGCACATATAAACTCTCAAAATCCTTCTCCCCCTTTTTGTCAAATCATCAACCAAGGGGTGTAAACAAATCAAATAATAAAGATATATATGCGATATACATCCATGAAGAGAGAGAGAGACGTGAAGTTAGCTCCCCCTGCATATTTGCATTACATGAAGAAGGGATGACAAAACCTATCTCATATAAAGTATAATATACAATGCATAAGCGGAGATGTTAAACTCCCCCTACACACGTATACCACATAAAAAGAGATGCCAAGCTCCTCAATATACGATACACTCAACATGAATCTAGATGTTAAGCTCCTCTTGCATTTAGGCAATACATATCAAAATATTTTAAACAAAATTTTGATAATACTTAAAGCAAAAACTTTGATATTTCTTAAAATAAAATTTGGTACTACTTGTAAATAAACAAAATTTTAAGATACAAATGAAAGTAAAACATTTTGTATTTTTGATACTAATTGAAAGTAAATCATTTGTATTCTTGATACCAATTGAAATACCAATTGAAATGATTAGCAATTGAAATATCAATTGAAAACAATGCATAAGCGCATAAAGATACCAATTAACATTTAAAAATTAGTCAAGCTTAGCATAAACATAATTTGTGCTTTAACAATGTAAAGATATTGTAAAACACAATCAAACATATATATGTATGAAAATGAAAATACCAATTGAAATTGATATTAATTGAAGTTTGAAGCATACATATATAGCAAACATATATGAGTATACAACACAAAAATATCAATTGTGATACCAAATGAAAATATAATGACAATCAAGTGTATAACTCATACTACCTCCCTTTCATGCACAATATTAAATAGATTTTCAATTTAGAGCATACAAGGCATGGTCGCCCATCCAACCACCCTTCAAGGGTAGATGTTTTCAAAATATGATTTGAAAATAATTGTAGATTTAAAATACTACCGAATGAAGAATAAATAACTAGTAAAAAAATATTTGAAAAACTAGTTAAAGATCCTTCAAACATGAAACCAGATCATATATATATCTCATGAAACATTGCTAAGTACAAAATTGACACTCGAAATCTATAAAGCTCAAAAATGTGCTCATGAAACAAGGTCATGAGTAAACAAAGAAATGAAAGTGTACAAAAGTTATGTAAATAGCATATTCATGAATAATTAATAAAGCTCAAATTAAACATGAAATTCTTTTTATCAAATAAATATGAAAATCATAAAAATTTATTTTTCATTAAAATCAAACTTCAAGGTATATGTATGTTCTATCAAAACTAACAATATACATGCATATTCCAAACACAAAAGAGTCCATAATAGTATTTGCATGAAGGCAAGTGACTCAAAGGTATACATGTATTTTTATAAGTTTTAGATAAGAATAACATATACATGAAGCAAAACATGCATAAAAATAGGAAAAACAAGTGTAAATGAAATAAACATCAAAGTTAGGTTATACATGTACATGTAATGAGTACAAATGAACAATGAGGTACAAACATGTAATAATCAAGTGTAGCTCACTACTTGTACAAGTATATACACAAGTTTTAATGAAAAATTCATCTTAAACAAGTATTCACAACATGAAGCACAAAAAGAAAACATGCTAAAAAATATTGTCTATGTAAAAGCATGTAAACTAGGAGTTTAGAGATAGTTACCAAATCATATGCACTATTCTCTAAGTCTCCAAACATGGTGGTCCTTCTACCAAACTTGCTTGATAGCGATGCACCAATAGGGTATGTCCATCTAGCTCATGCATCTACCACCAAGGCACCAACCTTCTCACTTTATGTGAGAGCCACACCTACATTAAACACAAGTGATAGGGATTTTGGTACCCATTTTCTTTTGGGTCCATGGGGATTAGCATCATGAGGAACTCAAACATTTTTATTTACAAATTTTAAAGAATTTACTCTATCATAGCAAAATCTTGCAAGATAGCCTTTGCGGCCGCAATGTGTACATTTGTACACTCTAGCATGCATATGAGAATGATTGTAATCATGATGTGCAAAGTTATATCGTGGGTCGTGTGCATAAACATGTGGAGCTTGATTCTTTTAAAACAAGGTTCCAATTTATTATGATTAAATGCACATTGCTCAAAGTTGAGCTCAAACAATTAATTCTATTTTTCAAGACTTGAATTTCAAATTTATTAACGGTAACATGAAGAGCATGGAAAGAATGAGAATCAACAATCTTTTTCTTTTAGAAATGTTTCTTTTCTTTTGAATTAATTTTCTTTTAAAGAGTTATTTTCTTCCAAAGCAATTTCTTTTTCTTTTTCCACCGAAGTGATTTATTTTTCAAAGAATTATTTCCTTCACAATATCATTTAATTTAGAAAATAAGGAAATATTCTCTTTTTTAAAGCTTCATATTCTTTTAAAATATTTTCAAATTTATTTTGAAAAGAATCCTTTTCTTTTGAAATTGACTCATATTTATTCTTCAATCTTTTATGGTCCTTTTTAAACAAATCATATTTTTCAAGAAGTTGTTGACAAAATAAAGCAAGCTCATCATATGGCATGTCAACATTCTCATCAAGCTCGGATTCAAAATTTACCTCAAGGGGTTATCCCCTTGGACCATGTAGCATATGTTGGAAGCATCACTTTCATCATTCGAGTCGCTCACCGCATAGTATTGCTTTGTTCGCCAAGGGAGACTATAGTGTTCCATACTATAAAAGCCGAATCAAAGTTAGTAACCATACATAAATAATCATCATTTAGGGTTCTTTATAATGTATGCATGGCTTTTGCATTAGCCTCTAAATGTTTGTCATTTAAACAATATGATTTTTTAATGGTGGCAAGATAAACATGAATATTTAGGGATTTGAGGTACATGGACATCTTAGTTTTCCAACTTTGGATGTTAAGAATGTCAAACAAGGGAGGTGTCATGAAATCCATGTGTGTGTTAATAAATATTGTGATTAGCTAAAAATGAGATCTTTAACTCTAGGTTGTTAGACCCAAATCAAGAGCACCAAGCTCTGATACCACTTGTAGGTTACCTAGAGGGGGGTGAATAGGTGACTAGCTAATCTAATGATGAATTAATGCGGAATTAAAAACTATTTAAGCAAACTAAAAACTATTATGCTAAACACACCAAGTATAACACAAGAGTGTAGCCGAGTTTTCGGTGAAGGGCTCTGGACTATCTGTAGGCTATCAAAAAATATAACGGACAAAGCCTCAGACGCGATTCTCCCAGATGCAGACCCCGCGTTCCAGCCTCTGACGCGGAGGTCGCGTTCCAATGCCAGATGCGGACCCCGCGTTCCAGCCTCTGACGCGGAGGTCGCCAGACGCGAACCTCGCATCCTTTGTCAGACGCGGAGGTCGTCAGACGCAGAGGTCGCGTTTCAACTCAAACGCGAGCCTGAGCAGCTCTGCGTTTCAACACAAACGCGAGCCTGTGAGCTCCGCGTCTCAACATCAAAGTAAAGTCCGCGTCCAGTGCGAGACCCGCATTTCTGCTATAACTGACAGCCACTAACTTGGTCAGTTACACCCCATTTCTCTCCACATAATGGGGGATAACTTCTCATTATGGAGAGATTTAAGGGGTTGGTTACGCCCCTATTTCTCTATAAATAGTTATGAATAGCTAGAGAATATGAGACCTCTCGACGGGGGATGTAAAGGACCCCGCGGGGAGCTCTGAAGGGGGTTGGAAGGAGACCTCTCTAAAGGAACCTCTCGACGGGGGGGAGGGGACCTCTTCTAAAAGGGCTGAGGAGGAAAGTCCTGATGGAGGAATCCAAGAAGCCATGGGCAAAGAAGGAGAGCTACCTCAGCAGAGTTCGGCCTCGAAGCTCTTGAAGCCTGAGAAGAGTTCAACTCTTTCTGTTAACTTGTTGAGTTCAAGTTCTTTAAATCTCTTTGAGATTCCATTACTGATAGGAGCTGTGCTACTCCACCAGTAGATCCAAGGAGAGGATCCAGAAGAGAAACTTGACGTTCGGTCAGTCAGCGGAGAACAAGACTCACTCTCCACCGCCACATGAAGAACCCAGCTTAAACAAAGAGGAGAATCAACCCTGAGATTCCCTCTCTTTTGTAATCGGATTGTATCCGTTGTAATCTTCTATTCAAGTAAAAGAATTTTGCAATCGCGATCTTTCTGGCGCGTAGAAGAGATGGCGACTCCGCTGGGGAAATGATCTTTCTCAACCAATGAGAAAGTGGTGGCGCAAGCCGACGTCAAGATGCTTGGATTCACAGTTGAATCGCTTGCGATCGAATTCGACTAAGAGAAGTTGAACTCCCCCAAAGCTTTGGGAGTCTTCTGTGGAGACAACGTGGTCAGCCCCAACGTCTCTTCAGAGACTCGCGCCATGACCCACGGTTAAGATGGCAATAGAGACCAATCTTTCTTCCATCCTTTTATCAGGGCACTTTCAGTTCCGGATGCCGGGGGTTCGCAACAACCTCAGCAACTCAATCGGAATGCCGAGAGACGGCGAAGGCGTTGCACTCATCGTCAGCAAACAGGAGTGGTTGCAACAACATATTTAGCCCACATCAATGTCTCCTACGAGACCCGCGAGGCCAATGATGATGAAGGCAAATCTCGCCGCAAAACTCCTTCCAAGGCTCCGCAAACTCAATTTGCAGGGGGTTCGCATCAACCCCTGCGAGCCAAACGGATTGCTGATCGTCGACAAAGACGTCAAGTTCACCATCAGCAAACAGAGCTCGCGCCCTCGCGTTTCGGAACCAAACGTGAATCTCGCTTTCACCCCGCATTTCTGCAACAAAACGCGATGCTCACGTTCATGAGCTGCCAAAACGTGAAGTTCGCGTCCAACCTCAAGTTGTGCCAAAACGCGAGAACGCGAGACCCACGTTCAGCCTAAGGCCGCGTCAGAACATGACCTTAGCATGCGAGAGTCGCTGACAGTGTTAAAGGATGACCTTCACGTTTTTATTCAAAAGCGCAAGACACGCGTTCAGCAGGAGGCTGCGCCAGAATGAGATCATCGCGTTTCACTTCAGAAACGCGAGGTTCGCGTTCAGCCCTAAGAGGCCATGTTCAAATATGAACTGAGAAGCTCTCATCCCATGGGTTCGAGTGCCATTGCGAGCAGTTCATCTCGGTGGTGCTCTTTGATTGTCACTGCAACTTTCAGATGACTGAGCCGTCAGTTTTTAGCCTGTAAGGCTTCAAACTCAAACTCCTCCAAGAGACGCAGAGCTCGCGTTCCAATGTCAGACGCGGAGGTCGCCAGACGCGGACCCGCGTCCTTTCTTAGTCAGACGCGGAGATCGCCAGAAGCGGACCTCGCGTCCTTTCTCAGACGCAGAAACACGAGCCTGAGTAGAAAGTTTGCTACAAATCTTGAGGGACTTGGTCCCATCCTCTCCTCCAAAATCTCCAACCAATTCTCATCCATAGAATGGTAGGGCCACAAAAATACTCGTGTTCATCTCCCTAATGAAATGAACTGGGATTTGTCATGATAACAATAAACCGCTGATTTTCAATCCCCAGTGGTTTCTGTCAAGTTAATTTTTCACAAAAATCCCCTACCAATTCTCTTCCATAGAGTGATAGGTCCACAAATACAATCATTGTTAAGTTTAATATCAAACCTCTGACAGTGGAAAGTTTCAATACTCCCCAGCGAGTACAAGCTTTACTTGTCGCTCCTCTACATGGAGTCACAAATCAATCAATGATTGTCAAGTTAACACTACACCTCTGACATTCCACACTTCACTTGTCAGTTCTCATCAATAGAATGACAAGTCCTCAAAATTGCTCATATCGCAAATCAATGATTGTCAAGTTAACATTACACCTCTGACAAACTACTGCTATGTTGCTGCCAAATTCAATATTAAACCTTTGAACAGTCACTTTTCCTCAGACTTCCATATCGAAGCTGAGATGAGCGATGCTAAGTTTAACACCACACCTCTAGCATCCAGTTCATTGTTAAGTTCAACACTACACCTATGTCAATGACTTTTCCTCAGGCTTCCATGTCGAAGTTGAGACGAGCAACGCTAAGTTTAACATCACACCTCTAGCATCCAATTCATTGTTAAGTTCAACAATACACCTATGACAATGACTTTCCCTCGAACTTCCGTATCGGAGTCGATATGACCAATGCTAAGTTTAACACCACACCTCTAGCATCCAGTTCATTGTTAAGTTCAACACCACACCTATGTCAATGACTTTTCCTCAGGCTTCCATGTCGAAGTTGAGATGAGCAATGCCAAGTTTAACATCACACCTCTATCATCCAATTCATTGTTAAGTTCAATAATACACCTATGACAATGACTTTCCCTCGAACTTCCGTATCGGAGTCGAGATGACCAATGCTAAGTTTAACATCACACCTCTAGCATTACCTCCACTGTTAAGTTTAACACCACCTATGACAGTGATATCTTCAGTCTCCCAATGAAACTGAAGTTCTTATGGAGCTAAGTTAACAGTACACCTCTAGCTCACATCCTTATCAAGTTAATATCACACCTCTGACAAGATTCAATCTGATCCGTCAAGTTAATATCACACCTCTGACGGTAAAGAAATATTTAGATCCCCGATGGGTCTAGTCTTACTTGTCATTATCTTCAATAGAATGATAGGTCCACTTAACTTGCTTAAATCACAAAATCTCATTACTGTTATGTTAAACAATACACCTCTAATAGTAAATCTTTATTTTCTAAGGAAATCAATAATTGTCATGTTAACAGTTACCTCTGACAACTCATTCCTTAAAATTCCCTCCAAAATCCCTTACCAATTCCCATCCATGGAATGGTAGGACCACAAAAAGCCTGTGACTATTTCCCCAATGAATCACAGATCAAACATGCCAAGTTAACATTATACCTTTGGCATATTCACTGTTAAGTTAACATTAAACCTCTAACAGTGATTTTCCTCAATTTTCTTTGTGGAATAAATTACAAATCGAACCTGTCATGTTAATATCACACCTCTGACAGTAAGACTCTGATGTATCCCGGGGGTAAAACTTCAACTTGTCAATTCTCCTCAATAGAATGACAAGTCCACTCAAAATACTGTTATGTTCAAAATCACACCTCTAACAGTAGACATATCCCGGTCAAGTTAAATCACACCTCTGACCAAACTTGCTCAAATCGCAAGACAAATCCCGATCAAGTTAACATCACACCTCTGACAAAATTTCAACTTGTCAATCCTCCTCAATAGGATGGCGAGTCCACCAAATTGCGCAAATCGCAGAATCTCTCGGTCAAGTTAATACTACACTTCTGACCAAAGTTGCTTATATCGCAAAATCAATCGCTGTTAAGTTAACATTACACCTATAACAGTGATCTCCTCAATTTTCTCAGTGAAAACGAGATCTTTCAATGCTAAGTTAAACATCACACCTCTAGCATGCATTTCATTGTTAAGTTAACATTACACTTATGACAATGATATTCTCTCAATTTTCTCAGTGAAAATGAGACTTTCGTGGTGCTAAGTTAATATCACCCCTCTAGCACACATCTTTGTCAAGTTAGTATCACACCTCTGGCAATTCAATTTGCTCAAATTGCAAACTCAAACCCGTTACGTTAACATTACACCTCTGATGGTAAAAATCTCTATGGATCTTCAACAAATTCAATCCCACTTGTCATTCTCTTCAATAGAATGACAGGTCCATTTAAATTGCGTAAATCGCAAAATTAATTGTTGTTATGTTAATATCATACCTCTAACAGCAAACTTTCATTCGCAGCAGTGTTCTAGTCATGTTAACACTAAACCTCTGACAATAGACTTTGGCATAATCCCCAGCAGATCAAACTCCACTTGTTATTCTCATCAATAGAATAGCAAGTCCACAAAACTTGCTCAAAATACAAGTCCGGATCTCACTGTCAAGTTAACATCACACCTCTGACAGTAACCTTCTCAAATTCTCCCAATAGAGTTATTTAATTTGCTAAGTTAATACCACACCTCTGGCAATTAAAACTCTTTCAAAGAATTTTTGAGCGTGACCTTCGTGTCTCAAGCATAGAGCCACGTCTCAACGAGCTTAAGAGTCACGTTTCAACAATAAGTAAAGGCTGCATCTCTACAACAATTGAGAGCCTCGTCTCTACAGCAATTGAGAAGCACGTCTCTACAACAATTGAGAGTCGCGTCTCAATTTGGTGAAGTTCGCGTCTCCACTTGATCAGTGTGCCAGAACCGCGTCTCTTAAAAGTACAAACCAATGCTCATAACAAGTGCTAGACTGAGTTTCTAAGACACTTGTGATGATCTTTCCTGGAGGCTTCAAGAAGTTCAACAGTACACTCATGAAGTTCACCATCTAGACAGGATCGAGCTCAGGGCATCACAGAAGACTGCCTTGCAGAAGAATGCCAGTCCGATTACAGGAAGCCTAGATTCAACTAAAGTCCAAAGTATTTCGAAATCCATCTCAGTCAACCGCGAAGTTTCGAAAACTTTGGAGGGGTTCTGTAGGCTGTCAAAAAATTACTACGGACAAAGCCTCAGACGCGATTCTCCCAGATGCAGACCCCGCGTTCCAGCCTCTGACGCGGAGGTCGCGTTCCAATGCCACATGCGGACCCCGCGTTCCAGCCTCTGATGCGGAGGTTCGCGTCTCGCGGAGGTCGCCAGACGCGAACCTCGCATCCTTTGTCAGACGCGGAGGTCGTCAGACGCGGAGGTCGCGTTTCAACTCAAACGCGAGCCTGAGCAGCTCCGCGTTTCAACACAGACGCGAGCCTGTGAGCTCCGTGTCTCAACATCAAAGTAAAGTCCGCGTCCAGCGCGAGACCCACATTTCTGCTATAACTGACAGCCACTAACTTGGTCAGTTACACCCCATTTTCTCTCCACATAATGGGGGATAACTTCCCATTATGGAGAGATTTAAGGGGTTGGTTACGCCCCTATTTCTCTATAAATAGTTATGAATAGCTAGAGAATATGAGACCTCTCGACGGGGGATGTAAGGGACCCCGGGGGGAGCTCTGAAGGAGGTTGGAAGGAGACCTCTCTAAAGGAACCTCTCGACGGGGGGGAGGGGACCTCTTCTAAAAGGGCTGAGGAGGAGAGTCCTGATGGAGGAATCCAAGAAGCCATGGGCAAAGAAGGAGAGCTACCTCAGCAGAGTTCGGCCTCGAAGCTCTTGAAGCCTGAGAAGAGTTCAACTCTTTCTGTTAACTTGTTGAGTTCAAGTTCTTTAAATCTCTTTGAGATTTCATTACTGATAGGAGCTGTGCTACTCCATCAGCAGATCCAAAGAGAGGATCCACAAGAGAAACTTGACGTTCAGCCAGTCAACGGAGAACAAGACTCACTCTCCATCGCCACATGAAGAACCCAGCTTTAAACAAAGAGGAGAATCAACCAAGAGATTCCCTCTCTTTTGTAATCGGATTGTATCCGTTGTAATCTTCTACTCAAGTAAAAGAATTTGCAATTGTGATCTTTCCGACACGTACACTATCTCCTCAAGATTTCTCAAGATAAGAGTTGAGGTGCTGCTATGATTCTCTTGATTGAATACAAGTGTGAACAAACAATCCCAAGCATATATCAATTTAAGTACAAAATATATCAAGCATATAAAGGTATAAGCAATGTACGCATGCAAGATATAAACACAAATGAGAGATAGAGAGAGCAATCGCAAACACGGGAAATTTATTTCGAGGTTCGAGCACCCTTGCTCTACGTCCCCGGCATCAACAATATGAAGGATTTCTTCTAGAATCGATCCCACCGGATCACTCGGTGCCGCAACACCTACAAGGAGTTCACATTAGAACTCTTGGACTCACTAGTCCCCTCACTTGTTCTCACAAGAACAACACACGCAAACACACTAGCTTGCCAAGGCCGCACCTCTGCACCGAGCTCCCACAAGAACTCGAAACAACACGAACCTGCAAGTTCGCCTCCTCAAATACAAGATTAAACACTTTGGTGATCTCAACACTTGATCACCTAAAACACTCTCACAATAGCTCTCCTATAGGATTGATATAGTAATGGAAAGCTCAAGTATGTGTGAGAAAAACTAGATATATTTGTGGTGAAATACCCAAGAAATCTCTTTTAAAAAACACTCTTGAAAACTCTCCTTTTAATATGGAAGTCTTTAGCTCAAAAACAAGTGAAAATAAACACTTAGAAAGGTAGGAAAAACTAGCTTGAAAACCTACTTAAAATCTTGTAGAAAACAGTCCAAGGGAACCCCAATTTATAGGCTCCCAAAATATAGCCGTTGGAGGCCAACTCAGTAGGAAACCCTGCTGTCGGTCGACCGCCCCGGTCGACCGGCCAACGGTCAAATTTTCGACCGTTGTGCCACCGGTCCGATTTCCGACCTTGTGCCACCGGTCGACCGCCCGGTCGACCGAGGCCTGGATACAGAGAGTAGAGCTCTCTGTCGGTCGAAACGCCCAGTCGACCGGGGCCAGATCTAGAGAGTAGAACTCTCTGGCGGTCGACCGAGTCGGTCGACCAACCCTCCAGCCAAACTGGCTGTGAATGTTTGTGCATATCTGTCGATCGGACCGATCGACCGACTTCTGTCTCGGTCGACCGTCCGATTGACCGGCAGAAGGCCTGGTCAAATATTTTTAGGGATTAAAACTTGGTCTTTTATCTTTAATAAAATCCCATAAATTCTACAAAAATAAGTTCATTGATATACTATGATATACAAACATGTTTGATTAAAAATCAAAACATATTACAAATATTTTGAACTATTTTTGTGATATAGAAATTTTAGCCTAAACAAAAATCCGCATTTCAAAAACAATCTCCAAATTGAAAAATGATTTTTTCTAAAACTTCTCCAAATGCAAAAATAAGATATTTTAAAACTTTTGAAGCTTAGTGTGTATGGTATGATCCACTACACATATGAGATGAAATATCTATATTTTTGATAATAAGCTCTAAAATAGTTTTGATAAAACATATGTATACTTTGAAGCTTAAAAATCAAAACGATATTTTCTAAAACAAAACTCATTTATGAAAACACTGTGTGTGAGTGTATATGAACTTGAGCAATCCACCAACTAATTTATCCTTTACATTTTATCTAAAAATAAATCTTGATACTTACAAAACCCGACACAATTCTTCTTGAAAATCTTCTTCTCCTTCTTGACTTGGTCCAATCCTTGATCCAATGAGCTAGACTCCTCTTGAGTACTTAATGCGATCTTGATGCGCGAGCTCTTGAATCAACATGTACTAGCTCCAAAACTTGACTTTGAATTCTTTGTTGAAGCTAAACACCTACTAAGATCTTGATCAAATATCTGAAACTAATTTAAATACAAGATTATTAGTACTATAACTATATGAGTTAATCATCATCAGAACTAGAGCGATGGGCCTTTGGGCAACAAAAACTCACTAACCAATTCCCAAGTTCCAAAAGGAACTATTACTACTTCCTCACTTCCACCCCTGACCAAACAGCCCCGCAGTCAAAGATAAACTAATAGTCAAGTTACTTGTTTTAAATTTAAATATTAGTTTAATTGATTTGTTCTACAGGTTGCATTTAGAAAATTCAATTTTATTTATTAGCCAACAGTAGCTAAATAGAAACTTACAAACAAAATATAATCATCTTACAAGTTATAACTAGAAGTATGCATGCCTACCCTTGTATATGTTAAGATTTTACCTTGTTTTTAAAGAGGAGATGATAGTTCAAAAAAATCCAATCTGATTGGAGAAGATGATGGCTTGAAGCAGAAGAAGCAAAGTAAGGTGGAGCAGATTAGTCGACTGTAGTCGACTGTATAGTCGACTAATGCTCAAACTAGTCGACTATAGAGTCGACTAGACAGGATACAAAGAGAAAGTATTATACAATAGTTGACTAATACATTTTATAAGTCAACTAATGGAAGGGATAGTCGACTAATCTGCTTGACAAGTCGACTAACTAAGGTGTTTCTGAAGCATGAGCCGTTTTCTTTTCAGACGCGTGTGAAAATACACCTAGAGGGGGGTAAATAGGTGTATGGCTAATCTAATGACAAATAATGCGAAATTAAACACTAATTGCAACACACTATGTGTAACCAAAGAGTGTAGCCGAATTCTCAGAGACGGGCTCTGGACTATCTCCTCTAGATTCCTCTAAATAAGAGTTGAGGTGCTATATGAAGTTCTCTTAGTTCAACATAAGTGAGGGCACACAAACAATATCAAACATATACTGATATGAACAATATGATGCAATGCAAAACATAAAAGAGAGAGTTTAGAGATAGTGGATTATACGCAAACACTGAAACATGTTTCGAGGTTCGAGCCACTGCTCTACGTCCCCGCCTTCACACAGAAGGATTTCCACTATATCTACATAGGACCTCCCACACAGGGAACCTCCACTGAGGATTTGGTAAATACAAATTAGGAGTACACAGCTCCTCTCTCCAACACAACCACCTCTACACAAGAGGCAAGACACAAAGCCAAAATAACAATCGCCTTACACCAGGAGGTTAAGGCACTAAGCCAAACAATAATCACCTCACATAAGAGAGATAAGGCACTAAGCCAAAACTCCACCACAATCACCTCTACACATGAGGGATAACAACAAACCCAAAGCTCAACCTCCTCTAAACTTGGAGAGATAGGCACAAACCGAAAGTAAGGAAAGATTATAACTCTTGGTGATCACAAAGATCACAAATAACTTTGGTGATCTAAATATACCGCAAACCAATTTTCCCACAAAAATAAGATCCTATAAATAGGATAGAGATGATAGCTCAAATGTGAAAAAACAAGGTGTTTGAAAAACAAATTACAAAGAAAAACACTTGGAAAAAAATACTAAAATGAAATAGAAATGAAGATCAAAACAATTTCCCAAGACTCTCTTTTTCTTTGATTTTTCCAACCCTTGAAAACAAATAAAAGATAAATCTTTTAGCTCAAAAGCTCTTCTAAAACTTGTTGAAAAACTCTTATAAGATGGGAAGAGAAGCTCTAAAAATTCTTGTTGAAATCAGCCAAAGAGGGGTCCTATTTATAGGCCTCTCAAAAATCTGCCCGTTGGCAGTTGGAAAGGGCACAAATGCCCTGCCGGTCGACCGCCCGGTCGACCGGCGCAACGGTCATATTCTGACCGTTGTGCCTTCGGTCGCGTCAACCGGCCCTAGCTTGTCGGTCGACCGCCTGGTCAACCGGCCGCACCCGAGACTTGCGTGCTTTCAGACGGTCGATCGCCCGGTCGACCGGCCTTCAAGGCTGGCCTATGCACGTCTCTCGTGCACATCGGTCGACTGGTCCGGTCGACTGACTCCTGGTCCGGTCGACCACTAGCAGAGTCTGACTGAAAATCTGGGATTGAAAACTTAGTTAATTTAATATCAATTAAATCCCATAAAATTACATAAATTTCACAAAAATAAGTTCTTATAAGATCTTTGAGCAACAGATATGTATGACCAAAAATCAACACATATTACAAACTATTTGAACCATTTTGTGATATTGAAATTAGGCTTAAACACAAAATCGGTATTTTTTTAAAAACCAAACTTTGAAATGGAAATCCGATTTTTCCTAAACTTGTATAAATACAAAAATATGATATTTAAACTCTTTTGAAGCATAGTATGTATGGATAAAGTCCAATACACATGTAAAGTATATATCTATATTTTTAACATGAAATTCAAAACCGCTTAAACTAAAAACCAATAAACTTTAAATTTTGGTGTGTGCGAACTTGAGCATATCAACACTATCTAATCTTTATATAAGATCTAAACATATTAAACTAAATATAAACCGAAGTCTTCTTGACGATCCTCATCTTCAAGACGCCCCGATCCAAATACGATCCAACGACCTTGACTCTAACCGAGTGCTAGATGCGATCTTGACGCACGAGCTCTTGAATTAATACGCGTTAGCTCCCAAAACTCCTTTGTTGAAGCTAAACACGTACTAATATCTTGATCAAATATCTGAGACTAATTAGACACAAGATCATTAGTAAATTATAACTACATGAGTTAATCATCATCAAAACTAGAGTGATGGGCTTTGGGCCAACAATCTCCTCCTTTTTGATGATGACAAAACTCATGGAGTTATATATACATGGATTAAAGATAAGCTTCATAGAAGCTCCCCTTAACTCATGCGTAGCAATAAACATAAAAATATTCAATGAAAGGCATAAACCAAACAACCACATACATGCATAAATATGAAAATATACATGCATAAACTCACCAAATTCTTTTCTCCCTTTTTGCATAAACGAGGAAATAAACTTGCATAAATAAACATGCATATATAAACTCTCCAAATACTTCTCCCTCTTTTTATCAATTCATCAATAAAGAGGCGAAAATAAATCAAACAATAATGTTATATATGCGATATACATTCATGAAGAGGAGAGATGTAAAGTTAACTCCCCCTGCATACATGCATTACATGAAAAGAGATGACTAGACCCTAACCACATAAACATAATATACAATGCATAAGTGAAGATGTAAAGCTCCACCTACACACGTGTATCACATAAAGAAGAGAGGTCAAGCTCATCAATGTGAGATACACTCAATACGAATCTATATATAGAGAAGATGTTAAGCTTTCCTTACATATAAGCAATACATATCAAAACATTTTGAAATCACCTTTTAAGACAAATTTATAAATTTTCTTGAACTCAACAAAATAAATTTTGAAACCAATGAAATTAAATTGTAGATACCAATTGAAAAATGTAGTTGACAAAAATAAATATTGGTATCACTTGTAAATAACCAAAATTTTTAAGATGCCAATAGAAGATTTTTGATACCAATTGAAAATGAAAGATTGTAAGTTTGATACCAATTGAAATCAAATTATACCAACTGAAAATATCTAGTAAGTTTTTTATACCAATTAAAAGTAAAAACCAAATTTTAGGTAAATACAACTCATTTTTCAATAAGGATACCAAATTGAGAATAATACCAATTTAAGTTTATTGATACCAATACTGAAAATATTAGCATATACGAAAATAAAGTATTTTTCATCATAAAGAGTGGGAATAAGATACCAACTGAAAATAAAACTGATTGAAAGATAGAACAAGAAAATTTCACCCTTTTTATGAAATACCAATAAAAATAATGCATAAGCTTGTATAAGATACCAATTGAAAAATAATTATCATTTTGGACTAAATTAAGCTTAGAAGGAAATAATTTGTGCTTTAAGATGTAAAGATGTTGTAAGCACAATCAAATTATATATATGTATGAAAATAAATATACCAATTGAAATTGATACTATTTGAAACTTGAAGCATACATATATAAGAAAACACATATGAGTATACAAAGGTAAAATTTCATGAAGTTCATGTGTATAACTCATAACTACCTCTCTTTCATGAACATGTTTAAATAGATTATCAATTTTGAGCATACATGGCATGGTCGTCTATTCAACCGCCCTTAGAAGGTAGGGGTTTTCAAAAATAAGTTTTAAAAATAGTTTAACAAGTTTGAAAACTCTACCAATTGAAAAATAACGCAACTAGTTTATGATAATCTTGTAAACTAGTACGAAGTCCTTCAAGTAAGGAATAAAATATGAAAATAAATCATATATCTCATGAAACATGTTAAGTACACAAAAATTGTCACTCAAGATCTATGAAGCTCAACAATGTACTCATAAAGTAAAATCATGAGTAAACATAAATAATGTGAGTGTACAAGAATTATGTGAAAAGCATAGTCATGAAAATAGGCCATGAAGCTCATATGAAATTCCTTAACATTAAAATCATCAAAACTAAAATTTTCATCAAAACTAAATACGTTTCATGGTATATGTATATTTAGTCAAAACTAAAAGTATACATACATATCCCAAGAACAAGTGAGTCCATAATAAAAATTTATATGAAAAGCAAGTGACTCTAGGATAGACATGTATATCCAATAATTTTAGACAAAATTAACATATACATGATAAATATATTTATAAAAATATGTATAAAAATAGGGAATACAAGTTAAAATGCAAGAATCATCAAAACTAGGCTATACAAGTACATCTAATTGGTACAAATGAGCAACATAGTACAAATATATAATAATCAAATGTGGCTCACTAGTTGTACAAGTATTGACACAAGTTTTGATGAAAACTACACCTTAACAAGTAATCAAAAACATGACGCATAAATGAAAATATAATCCAATATGATCATTATATTAAATGCACTTGTTTTTGAACTATGATATACACAATAACTAAACAAAAGTGAGAACACAAAATAATGGTTCATATAAATATGGGTGTATCTCAAAAGACTATTGTAACACCCCGCTCCCAGAATACGTACTTAGTTGCGTGTTCAGATTTTTCGATCATATTTTTCAATTTACTTCCTGTATTTGTTTTGTATTATGAATTAATTATATGATCATTTTGTCTTGGATCCGGATTCACGGACTCGGAGTCAGCCCTAGTCTGAACCGAGGACCCGATCCTAGGGTATTACTCGATTTGGTCTTTCTAGTATTTAGATTTGACCGATTTCAGTTTTAAACATCGTTTTCCAATATTCTAGATTTTTCATGATTTTCTGGAATTTTTCTGAATTAAGTTGTAAATCTTCAAAACCGGTGTCGACCAGTGCCACTGACCGATTCTCAGATTTTTAATTTACAAACGGAGTAGAATTTCAAGAAACGGCTTTCCCATAACTTCTTAAAATCACATTTTCTATCAAAATACTTTTTCTGAGAATTTTCTGAATTTATCAAAATTCTCCCGGATTTGGTGTCTGCCAGTATCGCTGGTTGATTCCAGAAATTTTAGTTTACGATTGGAATCAAATTTCTGGATTCCGCTTTCGTATTACTTCTTAGAATTACATTTTTTCCTTTCAGGCATTTTCTGAGATTTTTCAGATTTTATCAAAATCCGGCCGACCCGGTATAGACCGGTGTCAACGGTCGACCTCAGAATTTTTATTTTGAAAATGAGATTGAATCTCTGAAAACTGATTTCACCAAAAATCTTTATATAATATTTATTATTTTTGAGAATTTTTGGGAAGCTTTCCAAGCTACTACTTTTTTGGACTTTTCGGGGTTTTAGGTGTTTTCCCAGATACCGGAATTTTATCCAGATATTTTACTCTTCTCTTTTTCTCTCTCCTCGCTAGACGCGAGTTCGACCTAACTCGGATTCAATCTTAATGCAGTGATCCTCTCCATACTGCATTTAATACATTTCAGATCAACTCCCATCAAGTCATTATGACTTTGTCCTTTCTGTTAAACGCAGCTTTCACATTTTCTTCTAGACGCGGTTTTAATTTCCGCGTTGGGTCCTTATTTGCCTAGACGCAGCTTTGGTGTCATGGGGACGCAACATTCTTTGGAATGAAACGCAAGTTTCATTTAAAGGATGGAAATTGCACATTATAATATTATTTTCCTCCATTATATATTAACCCCCACTCCTTCTCTCTCTTTCACCTTTTCTCTCTCCTTCTCCATTTCCTGCAAACGAAACCAGCAGCCAAAATGGCTATCTTTCCTTTCCTTTGGCCAACCATTCTCTTTACCTCCTCCATTTTCTCCATCACCAATACCTCCATCTTTTTCTCCTCCATCTCCTCCTCCATCCCAACAACAACAACCACAATACCATCTTCACCACCTTCTTCTTCCTCTTCTTTTCCACCAAATAACCCATTTCCACCACCACCTTCTCCACCATCTCCACCACCATATACTCCACCTTGGCCACCAACGACCATGCCATCTTCCTCTCCTCGTCGTGCTCTTTCCGATGAGCTATTGCTTCGCTCTCCGAAATCTCTTTTGCAAAACTCCACTCTTCCATTTTGAGCTACACTTGCACCCCACAATATGCTTGGGCTTGGGCTTGGGCTACCGGATTCCGGCTGTCCCCGGCCAACTCCGGCCGCCGCCAGTGACCGCCGGCCATCGCCGGCCATCATCCCCCTTCCCTTCCTTCATTCTTTCCTTTCCTTTTTCCTTTCTTTCCTTTGCTTTTCTTTCTTTCCTTCATTCTTTCTTTCCTTCTCTTTTCTTTCCTACTTCTTTTTCCTTTCCTTTGATTCCTAAACCTGCGTCTCTCTCTCCCCAAAACCTGCGTCTCCTCTCCCTCATTCCTTGCATCCCTCTCTCTCCCTATCCATGCGTCTCTCACATTCCCCTATCACTCTCTTTCTCTGATTAATTGCTAGACGCGGAGTTCATCCCGCGTCCAGGTAATTCCTTAACGCGGCCTTCGCGTTCTTGCATCAACACGACGCGGAGCCCATGCCCGCGTCTGTGTCCTTCTCGTGTCAACACGACGCGGAGCCTATGCCCGCGTCCGTGTTCTTTTCATGTTAACGTGACGCAGAGTTCATGCTCGCGTCTGCGTTCTCCTCGTGTCCTTGCTTAAACGCGGGTCTCGAGCCCTGCGTTTGTGGCCTCTGCGCGACGCAACTCCCGCGTCTCACTCTCAAACCCGCGTCCTCCTGTGCACACTCTCTCTCTCCTTGTGCACTCTCCCTCTCTCTCCATGGACTTCTCTCTCTAGTTCTCTCTTTCTCTCTCCTCTCTCTCATTCTCTTTCTCTCTCTTGATTTCCCATCTCTCTATCACTCTCTCTAACGCGTTAACGCGTTGATTTTCTGAATTTCGGTGATCGGGGATTTCACTATGTTTTCGAGACTTAGGCGAGTGTCCTCGCCTCCATTCGAATTTCCCCTTTTATCGGATCGACTTGTATTTGCATTATGTATCACTTGACAACTGATGTGTTATCATTTACCATGCTACTACTGGACACCTGCTCCCGTTATGTTATCTCTTAGCGCTTGCTCCTTATTATAACATGACTTATCACTTGCCTCTTGATACATTTATACTTGACCTGTGATTATCACATTTACGGGAATACTATACTTGTTATCCTGCATTACATGCAGTGACTTGAATCTTATACTTGTTATCCTGTATTATATATATACAGTGACCTAAATCTATAGTACTCATGTACTCCTGAACTCCTGATCATGTCTTGCACCTGCTATTCCCGTAAATTTATAATTACCTAATAAATCATAAATAGGAACAACTTGCATGGGTCGGGGGAAACTTGCGGCTATCAATACATGTTCGTGTTTACAGTGGTACTAGGCATGTTGTGCAACTAAAACTTCCGGTCTGACCTATGGGCCTCCAGGCGACCGAGGGGAGTGCTGGCTCCCTCCTTCTTGGTACCATCTTGATAAGGGCATTCTATAAGACCCTCCTGTAGGCCTTGCGGCCGGTTCTATACACCAGCGATGGAACGTCCTGGGTCGTGGTCCCGAGCATGTACGGGACCCACTGTAAACATTGTTCGTTGATACCCCCGTTGGTTTCCAATAACAATCTTGCTTTACTCAGATGTGGATATATGTGCGCTGGGACGCTAGTTCACATATCTAGACATCGGGGTAAGACGAGTAATAATAATGATAAAAGATGCCAGCTATAAATCTGTAATATGCCTTGCCATGTTTCCTTGTATCGGATTTTACTTCGGATTTCCGATTTTATGATTATTATACTATACTTGTTCATATCCTGCTTTCTACTTGTATTCTATCCCGCCTGTCTCCTGCTCTTATCTAATCATACTATGAGTCTTCCCTACTTGATATCAATTGCTGTATATCTACTTGCTCCTGCATGCTTGTGCCTACGGCACAATTTTTATGTTTATGATCCAGATTTATCGATACATATGTGATTATCTATGCTCGCCACTTGGCTTTCGCATCACCACTCGCCGGGGAGTTCTGACTCCTCTGGATCCTCATGTCCAGGTTTTGGAGATTGGAGCATGTGGATTCTCCCAGTTGCTGATCAGAGTGGCGCAGCGGTAGCGTGGATCTCCAGCAGACCGTCCAGAGCCCTATCCTTCCAGGCCCCTTGTTCGGCTCTAGAGCTTTCCTGTTATGACTCTGAGCCTGTCTTTGTACTGTTCATACTTGTACATCTACTTATATTCTCGCATTTGCGCCATATTGGTGATGTAATATTCTTGTAATATTTATCACTTCCTGTGATAACTTTATAACTGTACTCATGTGTTGGAATGTATAATGCACCATTGCTTCCGTACTCTGATTCTTGCCTGTACTGATGCTTAGCGTATATACGTGAGGGTATTTCTGACCTGCGTAATTACGTCGCAGTGACGTCCCCGTACCCTCCGGATCGGGGCGTTACAACTATCTAGGCATATCACATGCCTAATTTACATTGCATCTAATGTAATGAACATGAAAAAATCAGAACATGCCAAAAATCAATAATATGAAAGCATGTAAACTTAATGAGAGTTAGAGATAGTTACCAAAACCAATAGGGCAAATCTCTAGGCCTCCAAACTATGGTGGTCCTTCCATTAAACTTTCCTTCAAAGTGATGCATCCAAAATTGTCATCATTTAGCTCAGAACGCATCCACCATCAAGGCACCAATACCCTCACGTCAAGCGAGAGCCCACACCTACATCAAATATAATAGGGGTGGATTTTGGTACCCATACTTATTGGGTCCATGAGGGCTAGTACCTTTCCTAACCCAAATAAATTTATTTGCAAAATTTGAATTATGTATTCAATCACAACAAAACTTTGCAAGGTGACCCTTACGTTTACAATGTGTACAAGTGTACACATGAGCATACATAAAATCATGTGTGTGAGCATGATGAGCATGTGTATGCTGTAGTTTGTGTGCATGCATATGAGAAGCAAGTTTCTTGCGAAACATGGATTCCAAATGTGTGTGGTACATGGCACATTGGCTCAAAGCGGAGTCCAAACAATCAACACTTTTCTTTAACATATTTCTATCATTTTCAACATTGCAAGAAGAAGTGAAGCATGCAATAGATATACTAGATGGTGAAGCTATAGTAGCATGACAAACATGTGAATCTAAATCATTTTTCAAATATTATTTTCATTTGAAACTAAATCCAATTTCTTTGAAATCAAAGCAATTTTAATTTTCAAAGATTTATTCTATTTTAAAGTAAAATCAAGTTTTGAAGACAAAACCTCATTTTCTTCAAAACATCATCACAATTATTTTTATTTTTCAAGATTTTATTTTCTTTTAACACAAGGCTAAGTTGGGTTTTTAAGGAATCTCTTTCACTTGAAATCTCAACCCTCTCTTGCAAAGCCATATTAAGTTTTGAAAATAAATCCTTATTTTCTTCTTTTAATTTAAAGCTTTTCTTTATCAAAATTTTATATTTTGCTAGCAAGTTTTCACAAACAATAGATAGTTCTTCATTTAATGCGTCAGTATCCATTATGTCATCACATGAAGAACTAGCACAATTATCTAGTTGAGTATCCGAGTTTACCTCAAGGGAATCATTTTCTTGGACCATGTAGCAAGCATCATCGGATTCATCTCCACTAGATTCTTTCTCCACAAAATTTGTCGTTTGTAGCTCGGGAGATGTCAATGTGTTCACTGCAAAAGCAGAATCACAATGAGAAATTATAGACAAATATTCTTTACTAAGTGTGTTCTTTAGTGCATCTAAGGCTTGTGCATTAGCTTCTATATGTTTATTATTACCAAGATAAGATTTCTTGGTAGTAGCAAGGTAAACATGCATTCCTAAGATTTTTAAATAGACACTCATTCTAAACTTTCATATATCAATGTTGGAAACATCAAACATGGGGGGCAAGGTGATCCATGAGTGTATAAATATGTGTGCAAATGCAGATCTAGATTAGCAAGCCAAGATCTCACTCCTAGGTGGTTAAACCTAATATCAGGAGCATAGCCTCTGATACCAATTGAAAATACACCTAGAGGGGAGGTGAATAGGTGTATGACTAATCTAATGACAAATGATGCAGAATTAAAAACTAATTGCAGCACACTATGTGTAACCAAAGAGTGTAGCCGAATTCCCAGTGACGGACTCTGAACTATCTCCTTTAGATTCCTCTAAATAAGAGTTGAGGTGCTATATGAAGCTCTCTTGGTTCAACACAAGTGAGGGCACACAAACAACATCAAGCATATAGTGATATGAATAATATGATGCAATACAAGATATAAAAGAGAGAGAGTTTAGAGATAGTGGATCAAACGCAAACACCGAGATATATTTTGAGATTCGAGCCATTGCTCTACCTCCCCGCCTTCACACAGAAAGATTTTCACTATGTCCACACAGGACCTCCCATACAGGGAACCTCCACTGAGGATTTTGTAAATACAAATTAGGAGTACACAACTCGTCTCTCCAACACAACCACTTCTACACAAGAGACAAGACACAAAGTCGATTTTGTAAATACAAATTAGGAGTACACAACTCCTCTCTCCAACACAACACTTCTACAAAAGAGACAAGACACAAAGTCAAAACAACAATCACCTCACACAAGAGGGATAAGACACTAAGCCAAACAACAATCACCTCACACAAGAGGGATAAGGCACTAAGCCAAAACTTCACCACAATCACCTCTACACAAGAGGGATAACAATAAACCCAAATCTCAACCTCCTCTACACTTGGAGGGATAGGCACAAACCGAAAGAAAGGAAAGATTACAACTCTTAGTGATCACAAAGATCACAAACAACTTTGGTGATCTCAAGAGACCGCAAACCAATTTTCCTACAAAAATAAGATCCTATAGATAGGATAGAGATGATAGCTCAAGTGTGAGAAAATAAGGTGTTTGAAAAACAAATTACAAAGAAAAATACTTGGGTAAAATACTAGAATGAAATAGAAATGAAGATCAAAACAATTTCCCAAAGACTCTCTTTTTCTTTGATTTTTACAACCCTTGAAAATAAATAAAAAATAAATCTTTTAGCTTAAAAACTCTTCTAAAACTTACTGAAAAACTCTTATAAGATAGGAAGAGAAGCTCTAAAAATTCTTATTGAAATAAGCCAAAAAGGGGTCCTATTTATAGGCCTCTCACAAATTTGCCCGTTGGCAGCTGGAAAGGGCAGAAATGCCCTTCCGGTCGACCGGTCGCACCCGAGACTTGGGTGCTTTCAATCGGTCGACCAGCCTTCAAGGCTGGCCTACGCACGTCTCTCGTGCACATCGGTCGATCGGTCCAGTCGACCGACTTCTGGTCCGGTCGATCGTCCGGTCGACCGCTAGCAGAGTCTGGTTGAAAATCTAGGATTGAAAACTTAGTTAATTTAATACCAATTAAATCCCATAAAATCACATAAATTTTACAAAAATAAGTTCTTGTAAGATTTTTGAATAACAAATATGTGTGATCAAAAATCAACACATATTACAAACGATTTGAACTACTTTTGTGATATTGAAATTAGGCTTAAACACAAAATCGCTATTTTTCAAAAATTAAACTTTGAAATGAAAATCCGATTTTTTTCAAACTTGTATAAATATAAAAACATGATATTTAAACTTTTTTGAAGCATAGTATGTATGGATAAAGTCCAATACACATATAAAATATATATCTATGTTTTTGACATGAAATCTAAAACCGGTTAAACAGAAAACCAATAAACTTTAAACTTGTGTGTGTGTGTGAACTTGAGCATATCAACACTATCTAATCTTTACACAAGATCTAAACATACTAAACTAAATACAAACCAAAGTCTTCTTGACAATCCTCATCTTTAAGACGACCCGATCCAAACACGATCCAACGAGCTTGACTCCAACCGAGTCTAGATGCGATCTTGACGCGCGAGCTCTTGAATCAACACGTGTTAGCTCCCAAAACTCTTTTGTTGAAGCTAAACACCTACTAATATCTTGATCAAATATCTGAGACTAATTAGACACAAGATCATTAGTAAACTATAACTACATGAGTTAATTATCATCAAAACTAGAGTGATGGGCCTTTGGGCCAACAGCGTGAAGTTTCTTTTTCTGGAGAACGAATAAAATTCAGATCTTATTCTTTGAAGATTTGTTTCTAAAGTTTAAGAGCCTATAATTTCTCTAAATCAAGGAGATCAAGTCCTCATAGGATTGATCAAGACTCTTCAAGCATCCGACAGTCAAGATCATCTCATAGTCCAAATATGAGTTGTATTGTAAAATTCTATAAATAAAAGTTATAATCCAGTAGATTGTTGTATGGAGAACCAAGTACAATTTGAAGAAGATCAAAGAAAGCCAAGAAAGAGAGGAGCAAGTTGCAGGTGCATAGAGAGAATGTATACTCTTATAATGTAGGTCTAGATTCAAAAGAAAAATGAATACTCTTGTGGGATCAAGAAAAATATTAGATCTCTTTATATCAAGTTTATTAATAAAGCTCTCTCAAGTTCTCTCCCCATGGACATAGACTAAGTTTGGGCTGAACTACATTAAACCCTTGCGTTATTATTATTACTCTTTTGTCTAGGTATTTTCTAGTTTGCTTTACAATAATTTTTCTTTTGCAAGTATTATCATATTGTCAAGTTCCGCAAATGTCAATCCTGCGAGCAACATTGGTATCATAGCATACCGATTTCGCACAATAGTGGTATTAGAGCGCCAGTTTTTGCAACAAGTTAAAGGTTGACGAAAGGCGATATGTCAAAGATAGGAAGTTCTATGACAAATTTCGAGGTCAAAAAATTCAATGGGAAAAGAAACTTCGATTTATGGAAAAAGAGGGTGAACAGTTGCTACTGTAATAGGGTCTTCACAAGACCTTACAGGAAAAGTCAGCAAAATCAGCAAGTACGTCAGATGAGGATTGGGAGGAGATGGATGGGATCTAAAGGCGGCAAACACGATTCAAATATGTCTCACAGACGAGGTTATGTACAACGTGATGGATGAAGAAACGAGTATGAGATTGGGGTCAAGGTTAGAGATATTGTATACGACAAAAAAACTTCTCCAACAAGCTGTATCTCAAGAAATAATTATGTGGCTTACGCATGAAGGAAGGGACAGCGTGTTGGAGTATTTAAGCTTCTTCAACAAGGTCATCAGCGAGCCTTTACCTATTGATGTCAAGATCAAAAAATGGACAGGGCGTTGATACTTCTTAGTTCACTTTCAAAGTCATATGATCAAAGTCATAAGATAACACTTCTCAAAGTAAATGTTAGATATTTGATTATAGGAAGTATGGTTCATGTATGTTCCCATGAGTTGTTCAATAACTCCTTAGTTTCAAAGGAGGAAGGGGCTATCATTATGGTAGATGACTCGGCTTGCGAGGCCATCAACACTGAGACAATCAAGGTTATAGAAAGAAATGGGATGGTACGTGCTCTGGAGACCGTCCGGTATATCCCAAAGGCTCAGTACAATCTTATATCCATAGGAGTGCTTCTCGAAAAAGGATGCCAGATCCAAGTGCAATAAGGCGTCATCACAGTTAGCCAAGGTGATAGTATAATCCTGAAATAAAAGAAGTGTATAGGGCTATACAAGCTGAAGGAAGAAAACTCAGTTTAAGGTAGAGTTTTAGGGAAAAGTTAGGAAGGGAGCTTATCGCGAGGTGGAGTTTCAAGAAAGATAGCAACAGGACGTGAACCGGGTTAAAATGTTGCAGGAAGGAGAAAGAGTGCATTGAGCAAAACCCGGATGGCCCAAGCTATGACGACAAATCAGCCAAAGGCCCGCAGGGAGGGGCAAGAGTTAAAAACTTCACGATATAATTATAATCAAGAAAAGAATCAAGATAGCAATTTAAAATCTCAAGATGTTTTGCTAAAAGCTTGAAAAGCAAGTCAAAGTAAAAAAATTTTAGAATTTTGTCTTATTTTTCAAGAGGAGATGATAGTCCAAGAAGATTTAATCCGATTGGAGAAGATGATGGCTTGAAGAAGAAAAAGGAAACCAAAGTGAAGTAGGTTAGTGCTCAGACTAGTCGACTGTCGACTAGATAGGATACAGAGAGAAAACGTTACACAGTTGTAACCCCCGATCCTTGATATACGTATCACAGTATAAGTACTCGATACGATGTATAAAGTTAATTTGACCTTCTTGATAGGCAGATTGAGCTAATTTCAGTTCAGATATTATTTTTCAATATTTTAGATTTTTCAGAATTTTCTGGAATTTTTCTGGATTATTTTGAAAAATCTCCGTAGTCGGTGTTGATCGATACCGATAATCGGCTCTACGATTTTTATTTCACAAACGAAGTTGAATTTTGAGAATATTCTTTTATCTTGTGTCTTAGAATCGTATTATCTACGTTATGGTATTTTTGAGAATTTTTATGAATTTTTATGAATTTATCAAAAATTGGGCTAAGCCGGTGTCGCCCAGTATCGACGATACGTTCTAAGATTTTAACTTGCAAACCAAATAATATTTCTAGAATCTGATTTCACTTTTCTCCTTCGTGTAATATTTTTATTTTATAGAATTTTTGAGAACCGTTCGGAACTAGCAAAATTTTTACCGAATATAATAATATTAATTAAATAATCTCAAATTCCTTTTTCTATTTCTTTTCTTCTTTCTTCTTCTCCACACTTCTCCACCGCCTTACCCACCGCCATTTCCCACTTTTATGCCCTCTGTTCCTCTATCTCTCTCTTCAAAAACCTCCCTCTCTCTCTCAAACTCTCTTTTTCTCCACATAACTTTCTCCTCTCTCTCTCTCTCACGCATATCTCTCTCTCTCTCTCTTCCGTGGGGGCACCATGGCCGGCGCGCCATCGGTGATTGGCACCTCCGGCCAGGCGCCACCGCGCTTCCCAAGCTGGGCGCCACCTCTTCTTCTTCTTTTCTTTCTTTTTCTCCTTCTTCTTCAACTGTAAATCTCTCTCTCCCCCCTCTTCCCCCATCTCTCTATTCCTCTTTCTCTCCTACTCTCCTCACCCTCTCTCTCGGCCTGACCAACCGCCGCGCCGCCGGCGGCCAGGACCGCCGCCGGCGGGTCTCCCTCGCAGCGCGAGCAGCAGCGAGCCGCTGCCGCTGCTATTGTTTTGGTATATTAGGTTCGGGTGTAAACCCGAACCCAATAACAATATTGGGTTGGGTTTTGGATATAAACCCAACCCGATAACAACCCAATGATGGATAGGTTTGGGTTTTGGATCCAAACCCGACCCAATACCAGCCTAAACCCGCTTCTAAACCCAATATAGGTAAAATTATAGAAAACCCCTGCTAATTATTAATATTTGCATTTGAGATATTTTTATTACATATTTAATCCATTTCTATTACTTTAGTGTTCGGGCGATATTTGGAGCATCCGGTGTGTGATCTGAATGATTCTGAAACCGTTGCGATCATGAGAAAGAGAGATACCTTCCAATGGCCAGTTTGTGAGTATTTTTCTTTTACAAATTACATTCTTCGGATATCATAAATTGATTGATTGCTTTAAGTAATAAATCTTGATTATGGATAAACATTGTAAATATTAATTAATAACTTGTAGCTATTGGAAACTCATTGTAATAAGAATAAACATAATATTATAAGTTGCTTCCTGATTTAATATAAATATAGGTGATTTAATAATAACAACAACAATAAATACCGAAATATACAGTTCTGACACAGTCATCATACCTGCACAGCTACTGACACTCGGGCCACTATTGCACCATATTCTTGAACACTATTATTTCATGTATTGTATCACAGTTAGATAACTGTCGTTACATGTATAACTGTCGTTACATGTCTACTGATCCACGGATACTTTATGACACTAGACACTGTCACGAGATATGAATACTAGACACCGTTATTTCATGCGCTGGTATCATCATTACACGGATACTGTAGTTCACTGGACATGATATTACATGTTACACTGACGACTGTTATTATATGTACTAGTGATACACAGATATATTACACGGATTATTGCTACACGAATATGCTACATGGATACACGGATATGATACATGGATACACGGATATTCACTGGTATACGTGCATTGATTATTTATATATGTTCTTGCTCCATGTATTTCCTTCCTGTCATCCCGTTACATGATTGTTTCCCGTTACTTCTATTGATATTCTCGTTATTGATATTCTCATTACTGGACATGAGTGTTGTTGACACGCGGTGTGTGAAACTAAGTGCTACGCGGATCTCAGTACGGGGGCCACCTCTAAAATCCCACATCTACTGTATATTGTTTCCCATTATATTATTTCATGATATCAACAAAGCTCATGTCCTATTATTGTATTATTTCTACCATGCACTGTTCTAGTACTTGATATACTGTGTAGTTCAAATATAATGAATATAACTTGGAGATGGGGGAGACTTGACGGTTGACTAGGTCCTTTTCAGGTGGATGTTTG
This sequence comes from Agave tequilana, assembly GCA_038442645.1. Lineage (NCBI taxonomy): Eukaryota > Viridiplantae > Streptophyta > Magnoliopsida > Asparagales > Asparagaceae > Agave > Agave tequilana. The sequence continues at coordinate 73,456 of JAVJIF010013556.1, read as the reverse complement.
GATCCATTGTTAGTCCTACTATAGGGGACATGGTAGGGCTGGCTACCATTTGTATTGTATTGTTTCTTGCTCCTGCTATCGCGGGTAGCCTTGGTCTCAGGTTCGTTTAAGGTCGTTGTCCCAGGTATGCACTAGAGACACCCACCTAACTAGAGCTCCTCGACCATTGAGTTTTCAGTTAACATAATAAAACGATATAAACAATAGTGACGTCGGGAACACTTGTTATTTGGCCACTCTCTCGTTTGAATAATGGTACCCGTATGTCATGTCTGGATGGGTTCGACTGGAGTGAGGGCTCCAGTATGAACTGTCAGTGATATGGGACACTGAAGAGATTGATTAAAATACCAGGTAGTACTGATTGTTATTATTATCTAAATCACATGACATGCTCGACTCATGTATATTATTGTCCCTTTATATTTGTTACTATTCCTGATATGTTATCCACAATCATGTCACATGTATACCTTGTTACACTTTCTTATATTTGTTATACTCCATGTGGTAACACACTATTCATGGACACATACACTCTGCATTGCATATATTCTACCTTATGTATACCTTGCAGTCATTATTATTGTATGGCACAACACAGTAGTATGGTTGTTTGCATACTGCACAACTGCATGTTCATTTCTATCACGTCACCGCTATACAACATTATTTGTAGATAAAATTGGATACTACTGTAGGCATGACCCGATGATAACATGCTAGGTATGGTATTAAAATATGATCTTTTATGTTTCTACTGATTCATGTCTATTATATGATATCACTAATATATAAACATGTATTATATATTATTATTATCATGCCTGAATTGCTATAGTACATATTACTACTTCCTTCATTTTATCACTCACTAGGTCATTTTTTGACCACCCTGAGTTTGCGTGCCCAGGTTGGAGATCTGAGATATCGCTATACCAGATGTTTCCCGAGATTATTTAGAGACCGTCACCCTTTTCAACTCATAGGTATCTTTATGATTTATGTCTGTTATCTTATTTATTCCTATTTTATATCTGTTATGTTCACTGACCCCTTTTGCAGGTATTCTTGTACTTATTTATGCTGGACTTATAGTGAATCATATATAGATATATTCTCTATACTGAGGCTTAGCGTATATACGTGAGATTATTTCCGCTCGCATATATACGTCGCCGTAGCGTCTCCGTATCTGTGGGATCGGGGCGTTACAACAGTAGTCGACTAATAAGTTTTATAAGTCGACTAATGAAAGTGTAACTACTAATCTTCTTGACAAGTCGACTAATCAAAGAATTTTTGAAATGTGAGCTTTTCTTTTCAGGCGTGCGAGTTTTTTCTAGAGGAATACGAATAGGATCAGATTCTATTTTATGAAAGTTTATTTCTACAGTTTAAGGGTCTCGAATTCTTCTAAATTAAGGAGTTCAACTCCTAATATGATTGATCAATATTATTCAAGCATCCGAGGGTCTTATAAATTAATGAGTTATATTGTAAAATCTTATAAATAAAGATTGTAACCCAGTAGGTTGTTGTATGGCGAATATCAAGGAGATCTTGAAGAAGATCAGAGGAAGTCAAGAAAGAGAAAAGCAAGGTGAAGGTGCATAGAGAGAGTGTATACTCTTGTAATCTAGGTTTAGGTTAAAAGAAAAGTGAATAATCTTGTGAGATCAAAAGAAAGGTTAGATCTCTTTGCATCAAGTTTATTAATAAAGCCTCTCAAGTTCTTCCTATGAACGTAGGTCAAGTTTGGGCTGAATCACGTTAATTCTCCCATTATTTTTACTCTTTTTTCTAAGTATTGTTAGTTTGTTTTACAACAATTTTCCTTAGTATCATATTACCAAATTTTGCAAACATCGATCCTAAAAGTAACAGTTGGTATCATAACATACCGATTTTGCGCCACAGTGGTATCAAAGCGCCAATTGTTACAATAGTATATGAATGCATTTTAGAAAACTCTTAATGTAGAACTAGAGAGAGAAAGAAGAAAAAAGAGAAAAGAGGAGAGAATTTAGAGAAAGAGAAAAGAGAGTAATTAGAGAGAGTCTCATAATCTGTATTTTTCATAAAACAAGTCTCCTCTACAATGAAAACAAAGAGGCCTATTTATAGATAGGCATTTAACACAAACTAAGAAACTAAACAAAACTTGATAACCAAGAAACTTGATGTGAAACAAAAGAGGGGTCTGCGAATTTTGAAAAAATATAAGAGATGAAAGAAAATAACTAATGATTACCAAATGATAAATGAAAAAGCATTCCACCTTCTCGGATCTCACGCCGCACGCTCCTTGATCTTGACTCACGGCGCTTCACGTGGCACACTCGATCTTGACTCACGGCGCTTCACGCGGCATGCTCGATCTTGATTTCACAACTAGAGTTTTACGCCCTGCCATGGGGCGGTACGCCCCTCAAAAGAAACAACCCAAAATATTTTTTTCAAAATTCCGGTTTACTTTTATTGAAAACAATGAAATCTTTAAATAGACTTACAACTTATTCAGTTCTCTCTCACAATCGATGTGAGACTAAAATAAAATATAAAAGTAAAATAAACACAAGACTACTAAATAAAAAAATACAGACTCAGACTTAAAATAAAAAAAACCTGACTCGATGTCTCCATCATTCTTATCGGGTGAAAAAAACTCGACCCCATCGAGTATACATGAGATAGTAATGACTCTATATTAAATCTGAATTTGAATCTGTTATTGTTGATTTTACTAGAATGTTGCAGATGTGATTGCTGGAGATGTTGCTGAAATCTTTAGTTGTTGAGGAGGTTATTGTGGAGGAGATTGTTGAGATCTTTGGCTGTTGAGTAGGTTATTATAGAGGAGATTTTTGAGATTTTTGGGTGTTGAGGAAGAGATTGTTAAGTTCTTTAGCTGTTGAGGAGGTTGTTGTGGAGAAGATTTTTGAAATCTTTGGCTGTTGAGGAGCGTGGAGAAATTATAGAGATCTTATTGAGGAGGTTGTTGTGGAGGAGATTTGATTTTTATGGTTAAGAGGGAGATTGGTGGTTGATATTTTAATATGTGAGAGGAGATAAAAGAGGTCAGAATTAGATTTTTTTTTTTGGAATTTTAATAAAAGAGATGAAAAAAAGTGAATAAAGTAATAATTGCACTTGCTCCTCATTGAGATTACCGATTCATTTCACCATTCGCAATTGTAGGTTGTCTAAAAATCACTAAAAGACAAGCCATTGAAAAGCAGAATTCCAAGTTCTAGACGCAAAGCTAATTTTGGCCGCGGTGCGAGGGTTCAAACTCGCGTCTCAGCATCAAGGCGCGAGGCTCGACAGCCGCGTCTCAGCATCAAGGCGCGAGGCTCGACAGCCGCGTCTCAGTATCAAGGCGCGAGGGTCGAAACCCGCGCCTCAGTTGTAACTGCCCTGGTTATGAGGCCAGTCACCGCCCACATAGCGGGAAAGTTAACCCCTCATTGTGGAGTGTTTTTAGGGGGCACGTTCACCCCCTAAAGCTCTATAAATAGCCCAGTTGCTACGAGGACTAAGGGACCGAAAAAGGACGGAGAAGAAAAAGAGAAGAAAAAAAAAGAGGAAGCGGACACACAGGCGCGGGCACAGAGAGAAAGAGAGTCTAACTCTTCAGCTAACTTGCTGTGTTCAAGTTAGTCTTTGCCGACAATCTCTTTGAGAGTTTTGGTCGACAGAGCTGTGTTACTCCGTCAACCACCCGAAGAGAAGAGCCCCGGAAGATCTCAACGTTCACCCGGTCAACGGAGAATAAGATTCACTCTCCACCGCCACTTGAAGAACCCAGCCTTAAACAAAGGGAGGATTCAAGACTCAACATCCTCCCTCCCTTGTAGTCGGAAAACTGTTTTGTTGTAATCTTTCAATTGATCCAAGGAAATTTTACAGCGAATCCCTTTTCGATTTTCCGTGTGCGTACAAGAGATGGCGACTCCGCTGGGGACCTCATTTGTTACTGATGAACAAATCGTGACGCAAGGTGACGTCCTCTATAAGGGGAAGATGGTCGAATCGCTTGTCGTCGAGTTCGACCAGGCAAAGTATGAAGAATTTCTCTCTTCCGGCTCCAAGAGCCCAAAGACCCGCGTCTGCCGCAGGGTCTCTATGGGGACTTGCCCCGAAACCCGCTCTGAGACTCTCTCAGGCGCGGCTGCTGTGAAGGGTGTCGCGGCCAACTGCGCCAAGCGTGACACACGTGCCAACGTCTCTCAGGAGACCCGCGTGGCCTCAGGCGCAGCTGCTGTAAAGGATGTCACGGCCAACCGCGCCATACGAACGTCTCTCAAGAGACCCGCGTGGTCAAGCCCTCTGGTGTCCAGCCAGTTCACCCTCTCCCTCAGCATCAGGTCGTCGTTGGTTTCTCTCCACCTCCACGACGCAACCGAAACGCTGAGCGCCGACAGAGGAGGCGTGCGCGTCAGCTGCAAGTTGGAACTTCTGATCGTCCAACTGAGGCAGGTCACAAGGTTTAAACTGACGTCTCAGTTGCGCCGTATCCAGCACGCGAAGTCCACGTTTGGCGGCCCAAACGCGAGACTCCCCAAGTTAGCTCCTCTAAAGCTCCACTCACCAGACACCAAGACGAAACTTGCGCGCCTCATCAAGCACAAGAAGCGCGCGCCTCTAGGCGTAAGGCCCAGCAGCCCGCTCTCTCTCAAGTGTCTCTGCTCCGACGCACCAATCAGCAACGCGACAGTGGCGTCTCTGCTCAGCAGAGACGCCAGACACGCGTCCTAAAGCTGCGACGCGAGAACTGCGTCTCTGAATCCTGCGTCCAAGCTGTACAGCGCAAGGATGCCTCCCGCCCTCGAAGTTGCGAGGCTAATCTCTTCGATCCCCTTCCCGCAGATCTAAGGGATTACTTGACAAAGAAAAGAAGTATTAATCAAATCACTTCATCATGTTGCTGCCAACGGCTCATCTCTATGCTCTCTGAGTGCCGTTGTGATTCAGGTGTGAACCAGCAGTCTTTAGTTAGACAGCTGACCCTGATTCCCCCATCAGCCAAAAGAAGACGCTCTCACAGGCGGAGGATCTTCTCTGACACTGAGTATCCAGAGCTCACTGCAAATATGACGAGCAGGAGTAAGGGAAAACAACCTGCAGTCAGTTCTGATGAGTCTGACACTGAACCGAAAGGAGTGTACCGACACACTCGTACCCGGACCGGGGCCATTCCCCCGATTGACTACAATGCCCTAGCCCGGGGCATGGAGATTAATGACTCGCACTCTGCCATTGCAGAGTCGCAGGCTTCAAACTCTTCTATAGAGAAAGAGGCCTTCACATACATGACGAGCACTCCTGAGGAGACCGCTAAGCGCTTGGAGCAGCAAGCCCAGGTCCAGAAGGAACAACTCGAGATTATTCGTGCTTAGCAAGAATCTATCGACTCCCTCAAGCAGATGCTCGCACAGTTGCTCGAAGACAAGAGGAAGTCAACCAACAGAGCCTCCTCTAAGAAGTCTAAAGGCAAGCGAAAAGACGGAGAAAGCTCATCTTCCGAACACTCCGAGAAGAAAGAGCAACCTACTTCTGGTTCGTCTAAATCCTCGTCGCAGGAAAAGAACGACCGAGACCAGGGAAAGGTTCATTCTAAAAGAATGAATCAGTTGGAGCAACGTCTTGAGGCCCTTACCAATCGGAAAGGCCTCCAAGAAGCTGGAGTGGTCCGACCTTATCCGACCGAGTGGGACCTGGTTCCGTACCCTTCCAAGTTCAAGGCTCCAACCCTCCAAGCATTCGATGGGAAGGGGTCACCCAACCAACATATCTACTACTTTAAATCCCAAGCAGGGAATGTAGTAGATAACGATGCTATTTTGGCGCGCTTATTCATTGGCACCCTGAAAGGGCTCGCCTTTGAATGGTTCATGAAGCTCCCAGAAGGCTCCATTAAGAACTGGGGTGATTTGGAGAAGCTTTTCTTAACGCGCTTCTTCGAAGATGACTCGGAAGTCACAATGCCCACCCTTTTGACTACTAAACAGCGAAAGGGAGAGTCCGTCAAATCTTTCGTGGAAAGATTTCGGAACGTGGCACTCCGATGTCCGAGCGGTATGACCCAGGTTACCCTGGTGGAAACATGCCGCCACAATCTCCAAACCTCACTCCTTGCTCAAATAGGAGTTGCTGAAAGCCGCACCTGGAAGCAATTGGTCCAACAAGGTGAACAGGCTGAGGAGATTGTCGCCCGCGTCAGAGCGGAAGAAGGTAAGCCCAGGCCGGAGAGGTCAACAAGGCGTACGCCCGACACATCCCTCCAAGCCAAACGGAAGGACAACTTGGCGACAGAAACTAAATCTTCTGTCAAACCTCAACCGGTTAAAGGGAGTGACTCTTCAAGCCAACCACGCGCCAACAAGCAGTATTCCTTCAAGGAAGAACATGTCGACTCGCTCTTCAAATTACTCAACAAGAGCAATCGACTGAAGCTTCCTGAAGCTAGGCGCCCTGAATAAGTCGGTAAAACCGATAATCCCAGCTACTGCATGTATCACAGGATGTTGGGACACCCCACCAAGAGCTGTTATGTCTTCAAGGACATCCTTCAAGCTCTGATTGACGCGGAGGTTTTAAAACTCCGTCCAGAGCAGAAGAAAGTGACGGCCAACATGACGTCATTTCTCCAGTTTGGACGACAACCTCCAACATCTTCCGGAGTGGTCCCTGTCCCAAGAGGAGAGCTAAGAGTGGTCAACACAGACCCTCACCAGCAGCAAGAGAAGGGCCTAGTACCTGTCCCTACACCTCAGGGAGAAGTCATGTGGGTTCATCCCGACCTTGTGGATGGCCAGCAATGGACCACTGTGACCAGCAGGAAGTCCAAAGGCAAAGCTAAAGCTTTGTCTTGTAATGTGGTGTGCGCCTCTTCTCGAGAAGCGGAGACTGATGTTCCCTCGTTGATCGACTCAGAAGAGGAGACAATAGTTCTGGCCACAGAACCCAGTCAACTTGTGGCGAAAACCCGTTCAGGGCAGCCATATTTAAAAAAGTATGGCGGGACAATGGTAACTCCTCCAAGACCCGCTGCAGAGCCAGCCAAAACCTCCACGAAGCAACCCGTGGAGAAACAGAAAGAACTTCGGTTTTCTCGAGTTCTTTCGAAAGACATAGCGGAAGGATCCACAGTACCTTACCGCTTTGATGTCCTGGCTCAGTTAGCCAACATCCCGGTGCGGATTACGCTTTATGAGCTTCTCAGGTTATCAAAGTCGACCAGAGAAGCTCTACAAGAAGCTCTGGCTAATGCGGAGGTCTTCATGACCCAGGTGCCGATCGGGCCAAAGGAGGAAGATGTAGAGGATTGCCTCCACGCCTCCCAAAATATTCCCTGCATCACCTTCACGGCGGATGATATGCAAGTCAAAGGGAAACATGATCGACCCCTTTACTTCGCAGGGTATATTGGATCATCTGAGGTGAACCGCATTCAGGTAGATCCCGGATCTACATTGAGCATCATGCCTTGCCGGGTCATGCAACATTTGGGGATTCCTACCCATCGTTTGAGCCCTACCCAGATGACCATTTATGGGTTCAATGCCAATAGTACCCGTCCAATGGGGAAGGTCAAGCTCAAATGCCCGATCGGGGACCTGAGGTCGGAAGTGACATGCTACGTCATAGATGCTGACATCTCCTACAATTTGCTGTTGGGACGACCCTGGATTCATCGTAATTCTATCGTTCCCTCTACCCTCCATCAAGTCATGAAATACATTGACGAGAGTGGAAAGGTGCGAACGTTGATTGCCGAAAGGCATCCGTTCAAGGGAGTCGAGAATTATTTCACAGATTCCATCCTGTACCAGGACTCTGTGGAAGCAGATGAAATCCCGCAACCAGAGGAACCAGACTCTGGTAATGAAGCTGACATCGAACCAGAAAAAGAAGAGTGCATGTGGGAGCTAGATCCACCTGTAACGAGCACTAATAAGCTCGATGTTGATAATACCACCTACGATGCAGACGGTTGGTACATTAATGAAGAATTAGATTTAGCGTATTTTTCTGTGTTTGCTTCTAATTCGGTACCGTCAGACACTAGTACCGAAGTAGATGATGATCTCTGGTCGGCAATGGGTGCTTTGACATCATTGCATGTACCAGTGAAATCGTCCTTCGAGACGTACCAAGATAATGGTAATGCGCAAGAATCTATATTCACGGTTCCAGCAAGACGGAAAGGCCAAAAACCAATTCTTTTTGGGCGGATCTCGTCTGAACCAACGCCCTGCGAAGAATCAGAAGGCGAGGAGGAATCCCCTCAGTTCGATCATTACGAACCAAAAGCACTCAGAATGATGAAACGCATGGGGTATGACTTAACAAGCGGACCCGGGTTGAACTTTGGCAAAGGAAGGAGAACGCTACTTCAATCCTTTGTGCCGAAAGGAAAAGCACCCGATTATTATCATCAGACTCGCAGGGGGTTGGGTTATGTATCAACTCCGGCTCCATCAGCCTCTGATTCTCGAGAATCGTCAGGTCACGATTACTCTTCAGGCACGTCATCATGGGAGTCAGATGTCAGTGTCGGCAACATCTTCGGAGAACTTTCAGTGAACATGGTTTCAACAAGCCACCTGGAAGACGGAGATGAAGAAATGATCCAATCCGATACAGATCCTTGGATCAAACATTTAAATACTCTTTGGGATACCCGCTTTGAACAGTGAGAGCCACCCACAGAAGACAAGGTTGTTCAGATCAATCTGGGGATGAGGCTAATCTTAAGCCCATCTTCATAAGTGACGGCCTGTCACCTTCGGAGAAAAAGGATCTAATATCTCTTGCACAAGAGTATATAGACGTCTTCGCCTGGAATTACGAAGACATGCCCGGACTTGATCCTCAAGTGGCTATGCACCGCCTCAACATCAATTCAGACGGAAAGCCTGTCAAACAACAACAGCGACGATTTCGCCCAAAGATAATGGAGGCGATTCAATCAGAAGTCAGAAAGCTTATAGATTCTGGCTTCATCAGGGAATAACAACATCCCGACTGGGTAGCCAACATCGTCCATGTTGCTAAGAAGAACGGAAAGATCCGAATCTGCATCGATTTTTGTGATCTGAACGAGGCCTGTCCCAAGGACGAATTCCCACTGCCAATCATAGATGTCATGATTGACAATACATGTGGATTCGAACGAATGTCCTTCATGGACGGATTCTCAGGATATAATCAAATCAAATGTATCCTGATGACGAAAAGCACACCTCCTTCAGAACACCATTAGGGGTTTACTGCTACACCGTCATGCCCTTCGGACTGAAGAATGCAGGGGCAACATATCAAAGGGCCATGAAAGCCATTTTCCATCAGCAAATGCGCAAAACAGTGGAATGTTATGTTGATGACATTGCGGTAAAAAGCCGCGCTAAAGGTGATCACATATCTGACCTGAAGGCTGTCTTTGGTATCATGCGGGCTCATCAATTGAAGATGAACCCCACCAAGTCCTTCCTGGGGGTGGCTAGTGGCAAATTCCTAGGATTTGTTGTAACCTCCACGGGAATTCATTTGGACCCGGAAAAGGTTCGCGCTATCCAGGAGATGCAACCTCCGAGAAATCTCAAGGAACTCAGGGGATTGCAAGGACGATTGGCGTACATCCACAGGTTTATCTCAAATCTCTCCGGAAGATGCCAACCTTTCGCTAAACTAATGAAGAAGGGTGTTTCGTTCATTTGGGACGACGCTTGCCAACAAGCATTTGAGGAAATCAAGCAATACCTCACACAACCACCAGTCCTTGCAGCTCCGATATCTGAAAAACCTTTCCTGGTATACGTCCGAGCAATGGATCATTCTTTAGGAGCTCTACTAGCTCAGAATGATGATCAAGGACGAGAGCAAGCGATCTACTATCTGAGTAGAACAATGATCGGAGCCGAACATCGGTACAACCCGATCGAGAAGGAATGTTTGGCACTGGTGTTTGCTATTCAGAAAATACGACACTATCTGGTAGGCCAAACCATAAATGTCATATCAAAAGTCAACCCCTTGAGGTTACTCATAACAAATCCTTCATCGCTAAATAGCCGACTGGCAAAATGGGCCATATTGTTATCTCAATATGAAATGCACTTTTTACCACAGAAGGCCATTAAAGGACAAGCGGTGGCGGATTTTCTGGCTGAGCATCCAGATCCGAGGGCAACCAAACTTTACGACGATCTCCCAGACGAGGTCGCTGAAGCCTGCCAGACCCAGACATCCTTTGAAAGGCAAGTGTGGCAACTTTTCTTTGACGGTGCATCAAGAACAAGCCCAAAAGGACACATAGTGGCAGGGGTAGGAGTAGTACTCATCTCTCCACAGAACCATGTGATTCCTCGATCTGTCTCATTAATCGAACCTTGTTGCAACAATGTGGCGGAGTACAATGCTCTTTTGATTGGGATGCAACTCGCCGATGAGATTGGCGTTAAAAATCTCGAGGCGTACGGTGACTCCAAACTCATCGTTAGCCAGGTTCGCGGGGAGTACGAAGTCAGACATGAAGACCTAGTACCCTATTACAACGCAACTGTCCACATGGCTGGGAGGTTTACAAACTTCTACATCGACCATGTACCACGCAAGTAAAATGCGCATGCAGATGCACTAGCATCCCTCGCTGCCTCTTTAGCTCTTCCAGCTGGAGCGGTAGAGAAAATATTTATCCACAGCCATGACCTGTATTGCCCGAGACTTGCTCTTGAGGACTACCGGAGCCAATAGGAAATCGTCAAGGCAAAGAAGCGCTTGAGTCGTCAACCGGTCCAGGACCTAGAGACTGGCGATTCCCCTATATCGACTATGTCTTATATGGCATCCTGCCTGAGGACACCAAAGAAGCGGCTGCCATTCGAAGGAAAGCCCCCAAATTCTACTATAATGCGATTACGCGAACATTGTATCGTCGATCGCATGACGGGATCTTGCTCCGCTGCCTTTCACCAAAGGAGGCACAGGAAATATTGAAAGAAGCCCATGACGGTATGTGTGGAGCCCATCAACCTGGCCCAAAACTTGCATATCGACTCCAAAGGTTGGGATATTATTGGCCTAAGATGATCGCTGACGCCATCATTTATGCCAAAAGATGTCACGCCTGCCAAGTACATGGTGACTTCATCCATCAAGCACCAGGGTACCTTCACTCTACAACCTCTACCTGGCCATTTGAAATGTGGGGGATGGATGTAGTTGGCCCTATCAGCCCGCCGTCATCAAAGGGACATCAGTTTATTTTGGCAATAACCGATTACTTCTCCAAATGGGCTGAGGCCGTTCCTTTGAAGGAGGTGAAGTCATCTGATGTGATCAAGTTCGTGAAACATCACGTCATTTACCGTTTTAGGGTACCTCGACGAATTGTCCACGACAATGGGCCCCAGTTCATCAGTCAAGCTTTCCAAAGGTTCTACGCTAAGTTCAAAATCCAGAGTGTGTCCTCAACGGCATACTACCCCGCCGCTAATGGTCTCGCAGAAGCTTTCAACAAGACCATTGTCAAGCCCCTCAAGAAATTCGTCTCGAAAAGTCAACGTGACTAGGACGACAAGCTGGGTGAATGCTTATGGGCTTATCGCACAACTGTTCGAACCCCAACTAAAGCTACGCCATTCTCTTTGGTATACGGGTGTGAAGCTGTGCTTCCACTGGAAATCCAAATTCTATTTCTACGCGTCGCCCTGACAGCAGAGATGACAAATGAGGAGAAGCATCGGCAGCGACTCCAAGAATTGGAAGCCTTAGACGATAAGCGTCTGCAGGCCAAACAACAAATTGAGCTTTACCAAGCTCGAATCACCAGAGCCTTCAACAAGAAAGTTAAAGTGCGAACTTTCAAGAAAGGCGACCTTGTCTTAGCCGTCAGAAGACCCATGGTGATGACGCACAAGACGAAAGGAAAATTCCAACCCAAATGGGAAGGACCATTCGTAGTAGAGTCAGTCTACTCAAATGGATCGTATCGCCTCATAACTTCAAATGGCGATACACTCATGATGCCGATCAATGGCAGATTTCTGAAGAGGTACTATCCTTAATAATACTCCTCCACCGATCAAGTTAAAAGTACACCTCTGATCAAAACAAGAAGAGCTTCTTCATTAACATCCGACGCCTCCGACGGCTAAGGATAGAGGAAAATGTTGGCTTCTAAGCCCAACATAAGTTTTCGACAACTCACTATGCTGAGGGGAATAGCATGGCTAGCCCAACTCAAACGGTAGTTGGTAAAGGCACCTCAAATCCGTTGACAGCTGAGGGTTTGCTAAAAATCCTGGGTTCTAATGTTCCCATTTTCATTAACATCCAACGCCTCCGACGGCTAAGGATAGAGAAAAATGTTGGCTTCTAAGCCCAACATAAGTCTTCGACAACTCACCATGCTGAGGGGAATAGCATGGCTAGCCCAACTCAAACGGTAGTTGGTAAAGGCACCTCAAATCCGTTGATAGCTGAGGGTTTGCTAAAAATCCTAAGTAGACTTGACTCCACTCTCCCCTCCAAAATCCCTTACCAATTCTCATCCACAGAATGGTAGGTCTACAAAATACAATCATTACCAAGTTAACACTATACCTCTGGTAATGAAAATTTTCAATATCTCTTGTCGAGTACAAACTTTGCTTGTCAACTCTACATGGAGTAACAAACTTTCAAACTTGCCAAGTTAACATTATACCTCTGGCACTTCAAAATTCACTTGTCAATTCTCATCAATAGAATGACAGGTCCTCAAATTGCTCATGTCGCAAATCAATTTCTGTCAAGTTAACATCACACCTCTGACAGTCATCTTTTCTTCAGACTTCCATATCGAAGCTGAAATAAATAATGCTAAGTTTAACACTACACCTCTAGCATCCAGGTCATCGCCAAGTTCAACAATACACTTATGGCCATGACTTTTCCTCGGACTTCCTCGCTGAAGTCGAGATGACTGATGCCAAGTTCAAAATTACACCTCTAGCATTACCCTCATTGTCAAGTTAAACATTACACCTATGACAGTGACACTTTTAGTTTTCCTAAGCGAAAACTGAAATGCTTCTGAGTCAAGTTAATATCACACCTCTGACTTACATTCTTGTCGAGTTAACATCACACTTCTGATAAGACTACATTCAACCCGTTAAGTTAATATCACACCTCTAACGGTAAAGACTTTCCTAGATTCCCCGCGAGTCTAGTCTCACTTGTTATTCTCCCCAACAGAACAACAAGTCTACTTAAAAAAACATTGTTAGGTTAACATTACACCGTTAACAGTGTTTTCATCAACTCTCCAGTTGAGCTTAAACCTTTGATAAAAGCTCATCTTCCCTGGGGGTACCAATTCAACCTGTCACTTTCTTTTATAAAGTGGCAGGTCCACCAAAAATCATTTTATCCTTGTCAAGTTAATATTACACCTCTGACAGTATTGTGGGGTTCCTGAAATAGGATCTTTCTCCACAAAATTTGACTTGTTAAGATTATCATCATAGTTTTGACAAGCCAAAGATTCTTTACTTCTATGCGTCTGACTAAAAAGAAAAGAGAGAGTTCAAGACAATAGAAGAGACAAAAAGAAAAGTGTCACTTTTATTTATATCGAGGCATATGAAAGTGATACAAAACACTCTCTTATACAATAAGATTGAGTATTACAATACGGGAGTACAAAGAAGTCCCTCTCTCTCTCAAAGGTTGCACTCACTCCTTAAAGCTGCGTTTGATTCCAAGTACAAGATGTTTGGAAAGGCGCCAAAATAGAATTGAACACTGCGGCGACGATCAGAAGCTGGTTGCCCCACGATGCATGATGTAAACATCGAAGAAGTCTCTGATTGACCGAGAACAATGGTGTTTCTTGAGGTCGAAAGGCAGCAGAATCTTCTGATTCCACTTGACCATCCGAAGTGGAGTATAATCCTTCGTTGATGAACATCTCTACCACCAGAAAGTCATCAAATAAGCATGGAGCTTTCCTCGATGTCACTTCTGGGGTAAAAGGAGGTTTTGAGACCTCACAGAGGATGCCCTCTTTTCAGTGACCGGCAGAAGGACCACACCCACCACTATATCCACCGCTACCCCCGCCGCCATGCTCCCTCTGACCATGCCATGCCAAGAAGCATGACCGGTGCATTGAATCCAAAGAGATCTTGGCGAGGGTGAGGTCCCCGTCTGGTCCCCGTCTCCCGAAGACAGGGGCCATGATTTCTTCCCTTGTGGACGACGGGGACCATGATTTCTTCCCTTGTGGACGAAGATCGAACAAGTTCGCCGGCCGAAATATTCTCCCAGGGGCCCAGCGAACATGAAAAAGGATGATCAAGCCTACTTGCAAGAAGCAACAAAATTAAAAAATCCGAAGCTTAGTGTACTTCAACAGAAAACACTAAGTGACAGACGCAGCTATTGCTGAGGACTTCAGACGCAGGAATGGCCCACGTAGAGAGCCAAACTTCTGTGCAGGCAGAAACAGACGCGAATCAAAGCTGTGATATACACGGAATTTGAACGCGATTTAGTTCCATACCCATGTCTAAGATGCAAGACGCAAAGAGAATCAGACGCGAAAATTGCCGTCTCCCTGTTGGATGAACAGGAGTTGCAAGATTCAGGCCTGAGACCTCCAGTCTGAGTTGAAATTCTCCTAAGTCGACAGCCTCAAGACGCGAGCTCTATGTGCAAAGCCTGCGGCCAGGTGCTTAAGTCTACTATGCTCGCGTCCAGAGAAGTTTAAGTCAAATGGCGCAACTTCCAAAAGAAGAATGCACCAACTAAGACTTCAGGAGAAAATCCAGATGATGAATCTCTTTAAGAGATATCAAAATTCAAACTTAGTTGGGTTAAAAATGTCATGGTAAATCGAGAAGGCGTACCCGCAGAGGCCTCTATTAAGAGTTGAACTCTCTGCATCGAAGCGCGGACATAAAAGGTGCTCAAGGAGACGCTTTCTGTTATTGAAATCACTTGACAGTGGTAATCTTCTGAAGAGACCAAACAGAAGCATGAAAGCTCTGGGTCATCTTCGTCCATGGAGGCAAGCCCCTGGTAAAGTCCTTGAAGGGAGAAGATGGAGTCTCTCAGAGCACTCGCTTTTAAAAGAAAATAGTCCAAGTATCGGACTGCTAAAGGAAGGGGGTAAGCCCTATTTATAGGCAAGCTACAATGCCTATAATTGATGGCTCACTAATCAGAACCGTCGGCCTTAATGACCGCACGAGTGTCAAAGCCCAATGGAAGGCTGACGCGTGGATCGTCGCTTCGGGAAGCATCAAAAACGCAGATCTCTAACCGCCAGCGCCGGTTTTGCATTAAAAGGCATTAACACCCAAACCCAATGAAGAGCCGACGCGTGGACGGTCGCTTCGGGAAACATCGAATGGTGCGAGTCCCCAATCGTCAACAACGATTTGACGTTTAAAGATCCAATAAAATCTTTATGACAGGCTGCATGTAACGCCTGGGAAGTTGCACCAAAACGCAGGCATGAGAGCTGCATTCAGGATCCCGCGTCCCTTTTTTCAAAAAAAAAACGGCGTCCTCCTTCATTCCAATTTAGAAGACCCTCCGCGTCTCTTAAGAGTGATTCAAAGCTGCGTCCATTAGCAAAAGGAACCCAGTCCGGGGGTTACGGTTGGAAATCACATAAAGCAGTGTTCTGAGACTTGTGCTTTCGATAAGAGAAAGCCCATGGCAGTCACAGGTATCTTGGAGCTGCGTCGACATGGCGAGATGATGATGGGTTTGCACCGGGTGAAAGACCCAGCGTCGCGTCCTCTTATATGTCTGCGCCAGTTTTAAGGAGCGCAAGACCACATTCTTGATGCATCCTGATTCCTGTGCCTGGATAAAGTTAAGGACTGCGGCCAGTGAGTCACACTCAAAGCTGCGTCTTTCACGTCAACTTGAACTGCGTCTTCACTGGCAGGTCAAAATTGCGTTCCTCAGAACCGCGTCTCTCTTTGGAATGGCGCCGCGTCCCATCAAAAGAATTTAGTTCTACCTAAGTTTGTTATTCACAGTTAGTCAGAGAGCACAACTAAAGACTGCAATTGAGAGGTTGGATTCATCTACAGTGGGGCAATGAAGGTGGAACAAAAAATTTCAAAGACTTTTATTATTCAAAAATGGTAAAAGTAAATACAAACACTCTTGGTGAATAGAGTGTCCTTTTCTTTACAAAAGGAAAAGAAGGAGAAGGCTAAAAATCCTGGTTCGCCAAAGAACGGATTTGTTCTCTGAGGCGATGCATCTCATGTTGACGCGCCTTCTTAGCTTCCATGAGAGCCTGAGCCCGCAGCTCCTCCTCGGATTAAAATCTCTGCGTAGCCAGCTGCACTCGCAGGGATTCCAGCTCGGAGGAACTAACAGAGAGGTTTTCTTCAACTTGCGCCTTGGCAGCCTCTAACTCCGCTAGCCTCTTTTCGGAAGTGGCGAACTTCTGTTCATTAATAGCAATCAAGGCCTCAGCTCTGGCTATGGTAGCTCGAGCATCGAGGATAACCTGCTTCGCAGCCTGCATAACCATCTCGGACTCCTTTGACTCAACAGTTAGCTTTCGATGGTCAGCCTGGAAACATTAGAGAAGACGGGTCCTTTCGGCTATCTTTTCTTCCATTTCCCTTCGCTCTTGCTCTTGAGCAGCAAGAAGCCTAGTCAGGGTTTCCTGGGCCTCGTGAAATGAGCTAGCATTCTCCAGGGATCTAAGCTCTTTCAAGTCATGTCCCAACTGCTCCACCAGTAGCAGACACGCCTTGGCTGGTGAAGGGCCTCCGGCTAAGCTGATGTTCTCAACCAGATTTCCGAGAAACACCCAGGCGAATTCGAAGGAGCTATTCCCAGATAGGATGAGATCAATACATGATCGCATGGAGGCAAAGAACTGCTGCACCACTTGACGCGCCAGCTCCCCCATGGTATCACCACCTGGGAAGAATTCCGCTGAAGTGCTCCTCGATCCCCTTTCCATCACGGGGCGAGGGACGTAAACTGATTCTTCCGGTACAGGAGTCGGGCTAACGACAGGTGCGGCAGAAGCAAGAGTAACCGCCGGCGCTTCTGGGGCTACTACGTCTGTAGAAACCTCCACGACGGATGAAGTAACAGCAAGCTTGACCGCTTCAGGGTCTTCGGTCGAGGCTTGAGCTGTACGGCCTTCTGGGTAGGCACTGACCGCCAAATCTTCTACCTGAGCTTCCTCGATGCTCTCTGTAAATTACCAGAACATCAGCCACGACGGTAAAAGAAAAATATCCAAAGCATCAACATTTTCTTACCAAGTTGGGGGTTCAAAGACGGCGAATTCTGGGGCGAACCTTGCAGAGTTGAGGTCCCCCCGACTTCAATGGTTGCCTTCTCTTGAGGCATCGCGGTAACTGGAGCCTCAACTCTTCCCTGCTGGACCAGCTCCTGCACTATCTCCTCGATATGCGAGGAAGTTGCAGCCTCGATGTCCGCGGCCAGCCCTGCAGCAAAAAGGGAAAATGTCAGAGCCTTTTTTTTTTAAAAAGGAAACCGGCTCAATAAGACAATAAGAGTACCTTCAACAGCAGCAATTGTTGCTTTTGGCGAAACTGTCACAGGATCACACCCATATATCTCCTCCTCTGAGATATGTGAGAATTTACTCGGATCCGGAAGAACAGGTTCATCGCCAAAATCGACCTCATCGCCTGAATCATATCTATCCTCTCTGAATGATGAGGACGATAGTTCAACGCGAGAGGCCTCGGCAATCGGGGCCTTGCCGCCAAATACCCGAGTAGTAGGGCTGGGGTCAATTACCCGTGAGCTGGGCATTAAAATACCAGGGGACCCAGGCTGTTGTTCCTCATCCCTCCTCTCTTGAACCGAAGAAGACCCAGGCTGAGCCGAGACCCCTGGAATCTCAACGTCATCCCTACTCATCAGGTCAACTTCGAGCTGCTCAGCATCATCAGCTGCGGTGGGTTCGTCAGCGGCGGTGGGTTCGTCAGCAAGTTCCCCTTCTTCTAAGAATGCGGGGCCCCCGCTGCGCAATCCACGAGTGCGAACAAGAGGGGCATTATCCTCCTCCTCTTCTTCCCCCTGCTCCTCAACACCAGAAGGGATGGCCTCGGACAAGGAAACTTCGGCCGCCAAGTCTCTCCGGGCCTTCTTGGGGGCAGGCTTAACGATGGAAGTAGAGCCCTGAGGACGCTTATGCACTGCTTGTCGACCCTTTGCTGCTCTCGGCTCCCCCCTTGACACCCTTCTGGCCTCCTTTTGAGCCGCCCGATATTCATCGACGCCTTGCGAGCGCTTATTGGACACCGACTTTGCTTCATAAGATGCATTGATACTCTCAATGCATGAGTACTCCGGTGAGAAGTCAGGCATTTGGTTGGCTTAGAAGTACCAGGTGCAGAAGCTGAGGCTTGCACAGCCTTTCGGCCCCTTGAAAGGCAGACGAAAAAGTGCATCCGTCCCTCCAGCCACACTATAATACCAAGCCCGAGCATCTTCAAACAAATTCCCACTGAAGGCGAGTTGAGCATTGGGGTTGCCGACATATAATTGATCATAGCCGAACTGTCGGGCGAAGCGATTCGGCATGTACGGCTCGATCGTGCACGAATTCCCTTGCCGAAAAAGCACATACCCAGGCCGAATATTGATCAGCCACCAGAAAACTCCCGACGACAGCCTCGTGAAGTTGTCTGGACCCACCAGGTCGGCAAATTGGTCCCCATAAGATGCACCAGTAATCTCGGGGAAGCAGCGATTGAGTTGGTAGTTCGAAGCAGCTAGAATGCACTTCCAAATATAGTACATATAAGTATTACACCAGCTTGAACTCTCCAACCGCTGTACGAAAGGGATAAATCCCTCACACCAAGATACCGGCGTCATCAGAGAGGGACAGTGCATAACGTACCAAGCCATTAGGTACGTGTAGGGAAGCTCGACCCGAGGGTTGGGACGCTTTACTATCGGCCTCCCCTCTGAGTCAACAATCGGCTCACCCTGGGAGTCGACAACCTTCTCTACCCTGCATAGACTCTGAACTAAGGCCCGCAACCCGCTTTGAATACCGGCCACCATGGCCGGGAGGAGGGCTATGGACTTACCATAAGCCAAGAGCACCGCCGGATACACCACGTCAGCAACGATTACTTCATGTGGCAGTGTCGGCACCACACAGCGCTTCAACCACAACATTAAGAAGCCCGCTAACAGTGCCCGATTGGAGATAGGGGTCCGGGCTTGGTGATGGAAACTTTCAAAAATCGTGTCAGGTTTGAAAGTATCCTCGTTCGACTCTGTGATGTAGGAGTCTACAGAAGCCTTGATCCTGTCGGCAATCTCTTCATCGGAGCTGGGAGCCAGTCGGGTCACTGGTTGGCCCTTCTGATTGACACCATTAAACAAGTAGCTTGCCCAAGACCTCTGCTTAACTCCCCTCGTCCTCCAAGAGGTTATCTGGCTGCAAATGTGGAAGTGACATAACACCTCCCAATAAGTCTCGTACACCTGAGGAAACTCTTTCTTCAAGAGGTGAAGCTCCTCAGAGGTTGGGACGTATTCCTCATAGGGAGTATCCCCCATTACCAGCCCCGAGACTTTGTGCAACTCATGCAGTGCAAGACCCATCTCTCCGACTGGAGTAAAGAATGTCCCCGTCAGAGGATTGTAACGCTCCAGGATCCCAAAGAAATTTTGAGAACTCGGTGGAATGCCATACTGTACGGCCCTGACCGCTTGGTACAATTCCACATGCTCCAACAGACCTCCAAGATCGACAAGGACAAAGCTCACCATCCTGCCCCACCAGTACTTTTCAGTGGAATGAATCCACCCGAGCGGACGGAAATCGACCGAAAAATCACCCCCCGCTTTCATGAATACGTTGAGGAAGGTGGTACCGAGTTTAGGAGTTTCTCCTACTGGGTGCTCGGACCTGAGCAGCCTGGGAAACAGGCCGAAAGCCTCCTTCTCATGACCAGCATTATATACCTTCCTGGAGCCCAAGGTGCCGAGAGAAACTTTGGGGACAGGTCGGGTAATCTCCCACACCATTGGTCGAGGGACAGACATATGCTGGAGATAAGATAGTGGGTACATTCTCTCCATGTTCGGAAGAAAGAACCTTCTACCCTCTATCTGACGAAGCCATTTATAATCTCCGTCATGCAAGGTATAGCCACCCTCGCTAATGTTGTCTCTGAAGAAGAAGGCAGGTTTCTTCATCAGAACGTGAGAATCCGTTGTGAATGCCGCGTCAGTCATGAGCTCCCGGAGGGTCGTCGGGTCAACATTGGAGAGCCTCTCCCTTCGCTCCTTCGACTTGTCAGCAGTCACGGAAGCAGTCCTTTACAGCACGAAGGTTAAATCGCGGTCAACACCACCTACGTGCCCGAAGTGGCACTTCTTGGAGAGTTGATTAGTTGCTAATGTTGCATATTTAATTTCACATTTCCATACTTATTTTAGAATAAAAGCCTACATTGTCCTAATTATTTGTCTAATTTATTTGCAGGCCCAATCCTTAAGGAGATGAAGAGAAATGAGCCCAAAGCCCACCAGAATTCTGAATTAAATCAGAATTAATTCGCACTCACAAAATCAGGGCAAAATCATGAGGTTGAAACCAGTTGAGAAGAATCCTCTGAGAATCGATCGGTTAAAGCCAAGAATCCAAGGTCATTTCATCAGAATCCGGAGCTCAAACGACAAAACCAACAAAGGATAAAGCCAGAAGAAAACCCCGGAGAGACCCACCAACAAGGTGTGGCCATCTGGCCACACCCTGGCCGCGGAAACGCGGCTTGGGCCGCGTTTCCGCGGCTTTGTTGGGGAGTTAGGGGGAGCGTTTGCTCCCCCGACCTCGCCGGGATTCTGGTTGTTGGGTTTTTGGCCTATAAAAGGGCAATTGTTGTGCTGAAATGGGACGCGAAGGCAGATTAGAATTTAGCCTAGTTTTAATTCTTTATAGTTTAGGTTTTTCTTTTCTTGTTATGTAATTCGTATGTAACTTAGGGTAGAAGAAGATTCATGTAAGTAAGAGAGAAAGGTTGAAGTTGAGAGTGACACCGACGATGTACCCTCCTCCTTTCTTCCATTGTCTCTGCAATTAATAAAGGTAAAAGTTCTTTTTATATTTGTATTTTCTGTTGTTTCATCTTCCTCTTCTACTTTACCTTGGTTGTTGTTGTTGAGTGTACAAGTGAATTCCAAAGCAAGTATAACTAAGCTACGTGGGAGCCAGCGATAGTTCATGAAGACGTTCTCCTCTTCCAAGATCCGCATCACTTCGTTCTTGCTAGGCTTGATGATATAATGTGCATGGAGACTGAGCTCGAGCTTATGATCTATGCGTTGAACGCCTCCGAAGTAAAGGTAGAACATGCAACGGTTTCCAAGTAAGTCATCAATCAACCTAGGTAAGTATCTCTTCACTTTTCTTTCTTTCTTTTCTTTCTTAGTTTAGATCACCAACCACTTCTTCCAAATCGTTTTCATTCTTCTTTCCACTTCATTGTACATAATCGCTTTCTTTTGTTTTCTGAATTTTCCAACTTCTTCATCCTCCATTTTCTACTAACTTTAACTATACTTTCTTTTTTCATTTTTATAACTTTAAAACAGAGAAGAACTTTCGCTTATTTTCTTAACGATTTCAATAAAGAACCGTAAAGCTTCCATCGCAAACCCTCCTTGTGGATCACGACCCGCATAGCCACTTGCTATAGCGAAAGAATTGAACACTTGCACATATTCTTTCTTAAGTTCTATAATCTCGTATTTTTTGTCAAGGTTTAGCCTCAATCAAGAGTGGATTGGAGGAATATCGCACTGCATAAGAAAATGATACTTGATCAGAAATCTAAAACGAAAACGATTAAGTGTCTATAATTCAGACGCAGAAGAGATTCCAGACGCAGAGATTGTCAAAATCCGCGTCCGGACCTGAGGACCGTGAGGCCAGCATGGAGTCCGCGTTTTGAAAATCCAAGACTTATGAAAAATCTCTAAGTACTTGGACTCAGGCGCAAGATTCATGAAAACCAGCGTCTGATGTCACAAAATGCAAGAATCAAGTCTGCGTCCGAATCTTCCACAATTAGAAACGTTCTAAGTGATGAGTCCGGAACGCAAGGCTTACTGGGGCCCTGTGTTCAACAAACAAACGCATACTCGAGCAGGTAAAAGCAGCATGGTCATCAAACCCGCGCCTTGTTTATCAAACTCAAGGACCGCGTCTGAGAATCAAACACGGGCCCGAGCCCGCGTTGGCGGTTCTCCTTCAAAAAAGGGATTTTTAGAGTTACAAGAACTCTGTGAACCCTTTTAATGGCGAAAAATTAAGCCTAATGGATTATACCTGAGATAGGGGCTTCCTACATGGAGGAACCGCCCCTTTGAGTCTCGGCGACAATCGCCTTTGAAGACGAAGCAGTTTGCTTAGCCTTGGGCGCCATTGCGAATCAAAAATCTGATGTTAGATGGAAGAAGAGAGAACAAAGAAGCTCTTTTCTCAAACCCTAACAAAGGCGCTCGTAGACGAAGGAGAGACTAAATGATAATTCACTCGACGAATGTTGCCATTTATAGGCACGGCGATTCGCAAAGATACGCGGCGCTTGGCTCGACGTCGAATCACCGCCTGACGCGTGGACAGTGCATTTAATGCAGCGTGAAGTTCGCACGCCAAAAAGAAGGTGTCCCGTCGATTCCACAGGACACGTGGCAGTGCACTCATGGCATGGCACGGATTCGCACCCAACAGTCGCGCCTCTTCAATAGATGCATCCTTTCAGCACGGCCATAGTTGCGTTCAGAAAGTCGCGGCTTCATTCCAAAAAGATGCGTTTCTCCGAAGTTCGCGTCCTTCCAACCCAGACAAAAATCGCGTCTGCCTTATGGAATAACAGTCGCGTTTTCATTTCAAAAGATGCACCCTATGAAAGTCGCATCTTTAAAAGCAGTACTATCCCTGCGTCCCAAAAGAACTGGCGTTCAGTCCTTACTTCTGCAAATCGGATCAACAGTACACTGGCACAAGCAGACGACCGTCCACTCCTGGCTTAAAGTGCACCCACGACAGACTTAAAGCAATCGGGGAGGTTTAGACTATGCATCTAGACACTCAACACGATCAACTTTGGTGGCTTCAAAGAGTTTCACAGTACACTCACGAAGACCATACTCCAGATAAGATCAAACCCGGAGCATTGACAGTCCAGTCATAAGGGTGAGCTCAGCTAGAGTCCAAAGTATTTTGAAATCCGTCCCACTTAACTGCGAAATGTCGAAAACTTTGGAGGGGGTTCTGTAGGCTGTCTAAAAATCACTAAAAGACAAGCCATTGAAAAGCAGAATTCTAAGTTTTAGACGCAAAGCTAATTTTGGCCGCGGCGCGAGGGTTCAAACCCGCGTCTCAGCATCAAGGCGCGAGGCTCGACAGCCGCGTCTCAGCATCAAGGCGCGAGGCTCGACAGCCGCGTCTCAGTATCAAGGCGCGAGGGTCGAAACCCGCGCCTCGGTTGTAACTGCCCTGGTTATGGGGCCAGTCACCGCCCACATAGCGTGGAAGTTAACCCCTTATTGTGGAGTGTTTTTAGGGGGCACGTTCACCCCCTAAACCTCTATAAATAGACCAGTTGCTACGAGGACTAGGGGACCGAAAAAGGACGGAGAAGAAAAAAAAGAGGAAGCGGACACACAGGCGCGGGCACAGAGAGAAAGAGAGTCCAACTCTTCAGCTAACTTGCTGTGTTCAAGTTAGTCTTTGCCGACAATCTCTTTGAGAGTTTTGGTCGACAGAGCTGTGTTGGCCAAAGGCCTTCCACCCTAGTTTTGATGATGATTAACTCATGTAGTTATGTGTACTAATAATCTTGTGACTTTAGTTTCAGATCATTAATCAAGTTATTAGTTGGTGATTAGCTTCTACAAGATAATTTGGAAGCTTTCACATGTTGATTCAAGAGCCCGAGCGTCGAAGATCATATATAGCACCTGCTCGGTGGATCAAGGAGTTTTGGATCGAGTCGGCTTGAAGATTGCGCTCTACAAGAAGACTTCGGTACCATAGTTTAGTTTTGTATTTAGATCCAAAATTGTAAAGATTAGAATAGTATGATAATGCTCAAGTTCACAACACACACGTTTCATGTTTTGAATATTGGTTTTTGGTTTTTCGGTTTTAGGTTTAACCGATCTTGGTTTTCATGAATAGATAGATCAAAATAAGTTTACATGGTTTAATGTATATATGATTTGTTCTATATACATGCATGCTTTAATTTCCAAGACAAACTTAGTTTTTGACTCCCTTATTCATGTGTTATATGTTTTGGTATTTTTGACAAAACATATTTTGGAATTAAGGACAAAAACTATGATATGTATATGTTTCATGTATATTGGATTTCTATCCATATGCATCATGCTTCAAAGTGTTTAAATATCATGTTTTTGTATTTGGAAGAGTTTTGGACAAAACGTATTTTCTATTCAAAATCCAAGTTTTAGAAAATACAGTTTTTGGTTTTTGGTAAAAATAATTAGACACAAAAATAGTTCATATTGATTGATATTTGAGCTAAACTTTTTACCACATGTTTATATATCAATGCAAAATGATAAAACTATTTTTGGTGGTTTTTAGAAAAGATAAAAGAATTTTTAAACATATTTCTAACTGAATTTTCTGTTCCAGGCTTCAACCAAGTCGACTAGTAACCTGACTAGTCGACTAGGGCTGAGGTCGGTCGACCGGGTCGGTCAACCGACGTGCACAAATCTGTGCACGTTTGGCAGCTTTGGGACGGTCGACCGGGACGGTCGACCGGACTGAGAGCAGAGGTCTCTGTTTGTTTCGGTCGACCGGGGCGGTCGACCGGTAGCTTCCAACGGGCAAAAATTGACCGTTGGGCGGTCGACCGGACCGGTCGACCGGCAGGGTTATTTTGGCAAAATCTGCTGCCAACGGCTAGTTTCCAGATTTGCCTATAAATACCCCATTTGCAAGAGTTTTTCTCTAAGATTTTTTGTGCGAATTTTTCCTTACTCTCTGGTGTTTTCACAGCAATTAAAAGAGATTTTTGAATTCAAATTGAACAATCTTTTTGGTGTTTTTATTAGGGTTTGAAAAACCAAAGAAAAGGGATTTTTGGGAAGAGTTTTTGTTTGAATTTCACTATCATCATTTTCTATTATTTCCCAAAGATTTTCTTTGAGTTGCTGGTTTCAAATCCCTTCGTTTTCTCCACACTTGAGCAAAAATCTACTATATTTTCTATAGGATCTTTGTGTGTGGGAAAAGAGATTGTTTGTGGTTGTTGTTGAACCACCAAGTTGTAAACCCTCTATACTTTGCCTTGTGCTTTTCCCTCTTGGGTTGAGGAGGTTGTTTGTGCAAGTGGTTTGTATCCCTCAAGTTGTGAGGTGATCCTTGCTTGGATTTGTGCTAATCCCTCGGGTTGTGAGGTGATTGTTTGTTGGCTTGGAGTTGTGCCTCAAGGAGGAGGTTGTGTTTGTAAGGAGAGGAGTTAGGTACTCCTTGTATTGTGATTGCCCCAAATCCTCGGTGGAGGTTCCCTTTGTGGGAGTCCTTTGTGGACAAGCTAGTGGACTTAAAAACCTTCTGGGTGAAGGCGGGGATGTAGAGCTGGGTGCTCGAACCTCGAAACATATCTTGGTGTTTGCGCTTGTTCATTGACTCTTACTCTCTCTCTCTTTACTTTGTGCCTTGCATCTATTCATTTTGCTCATACATACTTCTATGCTTGGCTAGGTTGTGTGCATCTCTTGTTGATATTGCAAATTAGTTTTTAATTCCGCATTGAGTTGACTAGATTAGCATAATCACCTATTCACCCCCCCTCTAGGTGATCTTTCAATTGGTATCAGAGCTAGCGCTTCTGATATTTAGGTTTAACCACCTAGGAGTGAGATCTTGGTTTGCTAATCTTCATTTGCATTGTTCATTTGCACTCATTTAGTTTGCTCTCATGGATAGCCCTCCCATGTTTGACCATATTAGACTTGATGCTTGGAAGGCCAATATGAGTAGCCATTTGAAAAGATTAGGACATCTAGTTTATCAAGCCTCCACTATGGAATCATTCCCCAACAGTAGCAAGCATAAGAAGGCAAATGCATTAACACTTAGAACACTTAGAGCATCTCTAGGTGAACATCTTTTACCCGTGTTTAATCATTATGACTCGGCTTTTACAGTTTGGAGCTTATTGACGTCTCCCGAGCTTCCAAGGATTATCAACAAGATGAGGAGATCTAAGAGAGAAAAGTCCGAAGAGCATTGCTTCATAGTCCAAGGGAAAAACTCCCTTGAGGTACAATCGGACACTCAATTAGATGATAGCTCTAGTTCTATTGCCATGGTTGTTTTGAAGTTCAAACTTTAAATTTGAAACTTGCTCAAAAGCTTGAGAATTTATTGGAAAAACACAATCTTTTGAAAGAGGACAACCTTATTTTGAAAAATGAATTAAAGGATTTGTGTTCTAATTTTGAATTGGTTTTGCAAGAAAAGGAAGAGATCACTAGTGAACGTGACTCACTAAGATCTCAACTAGACCTTGCCCTTGATGAGATTGAGATTTTGAAAAACAAAAATGATTGTGATGATGTTGTGAAGCACAATGAGATTTTATCTTCAAAATTGGATTTTACTTTTAAAGATAACCTTTCTTTGAAAAATAAAATTGATTCAATTATAAAAGAATTGAATTTGGTTTTGAAGAAAAATGAATCTTTGCAAAATGAGATTGATGTTCATGTTTGTCATGCTAGTGTAGCTTCTTGTTCTAGCACTCCTATTGCATGTTCCACTTTATCTTCCACTATTGAAAATGATATAAATATTTTGAAGAAAAGTGTTGAATGTTTGGGCTCCACTTTGAGCCAATGCACATTGAATCATACACGTTTGGAAACCTTGGTTCACAAGAAACAAGGTCCATCATTGCATGCTCACCCTTCACGGCATACACATGCTTTCCACGGTCACCACCATCGCACGTATGCTCATGTGTACACATGTACACATTGTGGCCGAAAAGGCCATCTTGCTAGATTTTGTTATGATCGTATCTATCATGAAAATTTAGCAACTAATCTTGTTTGGGTTAGAAAGGATACTAACCCCCGTGGACCTACAAAGAAATGGGTACCAAAGACCACCTCTATACTTTTTGATATAGGTGGGAGCTCTCGCAAAACGTGAGAGTGTTGGTGCCTTGGAGTGGATGCGTTCCGTGCCTAAAGAGAACCATTTGGATGCTTCACTCTCAAGGAATTTGGTGGGAGGACCACCGTGGTTTGGAGAATTAGAGATGCACCTTCATCGGTTTTGGTATCATTCTCTAACTCCCATTTTTATTTGCATGCTTTTCATGTTCATCTATTTATAGCATGCCATGGTTTATTGTTCATCATGCTTATGCCATACTCTTTAGAATAGTGTTATACATGTTTAGTTACTTGAGCACCCTTGTCTTATATGGATCTATATTTAGTGTTCTCACCTTATTTAAACTAACATGTATGCCCTAGATCTAATGCACATGCATATGCATTATGATCATTTGGATGTTTATGATTCTTGTTTTATTGTTTCATGATTAATATGATGTTTGTCATGTTTATTAGACTTATACTTTACATGATTAGTTGTTGAGACACCCATGATTAGTATGGACCCATATTTTGTGTTCTCTTTATGTTTTAGCTATCATGTTTATCATAAGTTTAATGCACATGTCTTTGTCATGCAAATCATATGGTTGACTATGATTTTTTGTTTTAATAATTCATGTTTTGATTATTATGTTTATCATGTTGAGTTATGATTCCCGCTTTATGCTTAATGATTTGATTACTTGTTTAGATGTTAGTTTTCATTAAGACTAGAATTTATACTTGCACATGTAGTGAGACACAAATAAATCTTTATATATGTTTGTGCTTGGATGCTAATTTATACCCATTAAATGTGTTAGTATAGCCTAGTTTTGATGATTCATGCATTTTAAACTTGTATTCCTATTTTTAGATTTGTTTTATATGAATGAATGTTCATTTCATGTATATGTTTATTTTGCCAAACCTTAAGATATACATGTATACCTTTGAGTCATTTGTTTTTCATGCAAATCTATATATATGGACTCAATTGTGTTTAGGGATATGTATGTTTACTTATTGTGTTGACAATTCATACATATACCTTGAAATGAAATTAGTTTTGATGAAAATTTAGTTTTTCTTGATTTCGTGTTTATTTGTTTAACTTCATGTATATGTCCATCTTGTCCAAACTATCATTTATACATATACATCCTTGAGTCACGTGCCTTCATGCATATACTTTTGTGGACTCATTATGTTTAGGATATGTATGTATACTTTAGTTTGTACATCACATACATATGCCTTGAAGTTTAAATCGTTTGGATGAATTTCATGTTTGCTAAGTGATTTCACATTTATAATGAATCTCTCGTTTTTAAGATAATCTCAATTGGTGATTTCACATCTTAGATGAATTTCTTTTGGTAATGAAAATCTAGTTTTTCAAGATTTCATGTTTTTCAAGGAATTTCATATGAGCCTAATTGAATATTTTCATGTTGATATGTGTCACATTATACTTGTACACTCACTTTATTAGTTTACTCATGATTTGCTTTCATGAGAATTTGAATGAGCTTTATGGACTTTGAGTGTTTAGTGATCATGTGATTTACATGTGTTTCATGAAAAACAATTTTGTTTTATTCCTTACTTGAAGGATTTCGTACTAGTTTTAAAAGTTTTTCCTATAACTAGTTCGTATTCTTCACTATGGTAGAGATTTTCAAACATACTACATTTTCAAATCTATTTTTGAAAACCCCTACCTTTATGGGAGGATGGATGGGAGATCATGTTCATGCATGCTTTATAATGAAAATCATTTAAAACTTGAACCATGATTGGGAGGTAGTTATATGAGATATACATTTGATCTTATTATTATTTTAATTGGTATCATTGAATTCTTTCAATTGGTATCAATCTTGACATTTCTTGTATACTCATATGTGCATGTATGTATGTATGCTTCATTCCAAGAATATCAATTTCTATTGGTATCTATTTTTCATACATATATATATTTTATTTGTGCTTATTATATTCTAATATCTTTAAGCACAAAATCTTGTTTATGCTAGTGCTTGAGTTTCAATTTTGTTTCAATTGATTACTTTTAAATTGGTATCAAGCCTATGCATCATTTTAGTTGGTATTTCATAAAGGGGGAGAAAATTTGATTTTGTCTTTCAATTGGTGATTTCTCAATTGGTATTTGATTCCCACTCCCTTACTTTATGATTGAAAATTTCAAATTGGTATCATATGTTTAAAATGAAAATGATTTACAATTGGTATCAACATATGTGTGTTTAGACATTCAAGATTTATTATGTTTATTTTCAATTGGCATCAAGATGTTTCATGTGTTTTTGCTTAAAATTGGTATTAATATTTTTGTTTGTTTCCTTTCAATTGGTATCAAGATGCAATTCTTTGACATATTTTCAATTGGTACCTTAATTGATTGTCACCTCTAATTGATTTTGTTTTTGTTTTAGACAAAAAGGGAAAATATTTTATTTTATTGTTTCGAACAAAAAGGGGGAAAAAAAGAGAGAGAAGATTTTGTTTTGTTTTGGTTTTGCTTTTATCCCTTATTAAAGATTGATTCCTTGTATTAAAAAAAAAAAGAAAGAAGATTCTGTTTTGTCTTGATTTTTACCCCTTTGTTGATGATTGACAAAAAGGGGGAGAAGAATTTGGGTTTATATATGCATGTTTTTGTTTTGCATATATTAAGTTTAATTTAGTTTAATTTTAATTGGTATCTAAAGCATGTTTTGTAATTGGATGTTTTGTAATTGGTATCTAGAGTGTAATTGGTATCTAGAGCATGTTTTGTTTTAAACATTTCATTGGTATTGGTATCTAGAGCATGTTTTATTTTTGAATATTTCATTGGTATCTAGAACCCTTTATTGTTTATGCATAGATATGCATGTTTAATGTTTCATGTTTAAGAGCCTTCATTGCATATTCATTATGTTTATTTGGTTATGCATGAGTTAAGGGGGAGCTTCTTTGAAGCTTAACTTTAATTCATGCATATATAACTCCATGAGTTGTGTCATCATCAAAAAGGGGGAGATTGTTGGCCCAAAGGCCTTCCACCCTAGTTTTGATGATGATTAACTCATGTAGTTATGTGTACTAATAATCTTGTGACTTTAGTTTCAGATCATTAATCAAGTTATTAGTTGGTGATTAGCTTCTACAAGATAATTTGGAAGCTTTCACATGTTGATTCAAGAGCCCGAGCGTCGAAGATCATATATAGCACTTGCTCGGTGGATCAAGGAGTTTTGGATCGAGTCGGCTTGAAGATTGCGCTCTACAAGAAGACTTCGGTACCATAATTTAGTTTTGTGTTTAGATCCAAAATTGTAAAGATTAGAATAGTATGATAATGCTCAAGTTCACAACACACACGTTTCATGTTTTGAATATTGGTTTTTGGTTTTTTGGTTTTAGGTTTAACCGATCTTGGTTTTCATGAATAGATAGATCAAAACAAGTTTACATGGTTTAATGTATATTTGATTTGTTCTATATACATGCATGCTTTAATTTTCAAGACAAACTTAGTTTTGACTCCCTTATTCATGTGTTATATGTTTTGGTATTTTTGACAAAACATATTTTGGAATTAAGGACAAAAACTATGATATGTATATGTTTCATGTATATTGGATTTCTATCCATATGCATCATGCTTCAAAGTGTTTAAATATCATGTTTTTGTATTTGGAAGAGTTTTGGACAAAACGTATTTTCTATTCAAAATTCAAGTTTTAGAAAATACAGTTTTTGGTTTTTGGTAAAAATGATTAGACACAAAAATAGTTCATATTGATTGATATTTGAGCTAAACTTTTTACCACATGTTTATATATCAATGCAAAATGATAAAACTATTTTGGTGATTTTTAGAAAAGATAAAAGAATTTTTAAACATATTTCTAACTGAATTTTCTGTTCCAGGCTTCAACCAAGTCGACTAGTAACCTGACTAGTCGACTAGGGCTGAGGTCGGTCGACCGGGCCGGTCGACCGACGTGCACAAATCTGTGCACGTTTGGCAGCTTTGGGACGGTCGACCGGGACGGTCGACCGGACTGAGAACAGAGCTCTCTGTTTGTTTCGGTCGACCGGGGCGGTCGACCGGTAGCTGCCAACGGGCAAAAATTGACCGTTGGGCGGTCGACCGGACCGGTTGACCGGCAGGGTTATTTTGGCAAAATCTGCTGCCAACGGCTAGTTTTCAGATTTGCCTATAAATACTCCATTTGCAAGAGTTTTTCTCTAAGATTTTTTGTGCGAATTTTTCCTTACTCTCTGGTGTTTTCACAGCAGTTAAAAGAGGTTTTTGAATTCAAATTGAACAATCTTTTTGGTGTTTTTATTAGGGTTTGAAAAACCAAAGAAAAGGGATTTTTGGGAAGAGTTTTTGTTTGAATTTCACTATCATCATTTTCTATTATTTCCCAAAGATTTTCTTTGAGTTGCTGCTTTCAAATCCCTTGGTTTTTCTCCACACTTGAGCAAAAATCTACTATCTTTTCTATAGGATCTTTGTGTGTGGGAAAAGAGATTATTTGTGGTTGTTGTTGAACCACCAAGTTGTAAACCCTCTATACTTTGCCTTGTGCTTTTCCCTCTTGGGTTGAGGAGGTTGTTTGTGCAAGTGGTTTGCATCCCTCAAGTTGTGAGGTGATCCTTGCTTGGCTTTGTGCTAATCCCTCGGGTTGTGAGGTGATTATTTGTTGGCTTGGAGTTGTGCCTCAAGGAGGAGGTTGTGTTTGTAAGGAGAGGAGTTGGGTACTCCTTGTATTGTGATTGCCCCAAATCCTTGGTGGAGGTTCCCTTTGTGGGAGTCCTTTGTGGACAAGCTAGTGGACTTAAAATCCTTCTGGGTGAAGGCGGGGATGTAGAGTTGGGTGCTCGAACCTCGAAACATACCTTGGTGTTTGCGCTTATTCATTGACTCTTACTCTCTCTCTCTTTACTTTGTGCCTTGCATCTATTCATTTTGCTCATACATACTTATATGCTTGGCTAGGTTGTATGCATCTCTTGTTGATATTGCAAATTAGTTTTTAATTCCGCATTGAGTTGACTAGATTAGCATAATCACCTATTCACCCCTCCTCTAGGTGATCTTTCAAGCTGTGTTACTCCATCAACCACCCGAAGAGAAGAGCCCCGGAAGATCTCAACGTTCACCCGGTCAACGGAGAACAAGATTCACTCTCCACCGCCACTTGAAGAACCCAGCCTTAAACAAAGGGAGGATTCAAGACTCAACATCCTCCCTCCCTTGTAGTCGGAAATCTGTTTTGTTGTAATCTGTCAATTGATCCAAGGAAATTTTATAGCGAATCCCCTTTCGATTTTCCGTGTGCATACAGCAATGAATGGTTCAAAATAAATTATACTAATTTCACATCGGGAATCTTTTCACAAGAAACTTATATTACAATTTAATTTTCACATTTTTTTTCTAACCTGGCTCTGATGCCAATTTGATGTGAAACGAAAGAGGGGTCTACAGATTTTGGAAAAGATGAGAGATAAAAGAAAATAATTAATGATTACCAAATGGATAAATAAAAAGACATTTCACCTTTCCGGATCTCATGCCGCACGCTCCTCAATTTTGACCTCACGTTGCTTCATGCCGTACGCTCGAACTTGACTTCACAGGTAGTGTTTAAGACCCTGTCATGGGCGGTACACCCCTCAAAAGAAACAACCCAAAATATTTTTTTTTCAAAATTCTGATTTACTTTTATTGAAAACAATGGAATATTTAAATAAAGACTAACAACTTATCCAGTTTCCTATCACAGTCGATGTGGGAGTAAAATAAAACACAAGAGTAAAACAAATACAAAACTACTAAATAAAAGAAAATACAGACTCATACTTAAAACAAAAAAAAAAACGCAGACTAGATATCTCCATCAAAACTCTAATGACATAAAATTAAATAACACCTAATAAAATAATAAATAAATAATATAATAATTAATTTTTAATTATGATCTTCATCAATTCCATTTAATTTTATAGCCAACAGTAGCTAAATAGAATCTTGTTAACAAATATAATCATCTTACAACTTATAACCAAAAGTATGCATGCCTACACGCATGCATAGAGTATAAAGAGAGGAACCAGAGTTCGAATCATGGAAGGTGCTTGAAAGTGCACCAATTTCACCGGACGCTGTAGATGTCAGAGGCCAACCAGAAGTGCAGTACTCATACTGCACTCAAGGCTTCACTCCTATGTTTCCAGCAATCCCAATTAGTGACCTTGAGGACAAGGCCAAACCCAAAGCATTTCAGCTCATGCGTGTGAGCCATACACGCACATTTTGTACTACACACTTATTCACTTGTGACTCAGCAGACACACTTATGACCCACCTCACGCTCGTCTTTCATTACACTTAGAATTATTCAACTTAAAGTTAAATAATAATGAATAATATATTTAATATATCGATTAAAACCGCTACAAACAATAGAAAGTAATATCATTAGTTTTTACATCAAAGTGGTTAGAAAAAGAATTAGTAATTTTAAAAAATATCATGTTTTTGGTTCATACAGTGAACAATTGTGATCTTTGCAAAATGCAACCTACACCATTTTACCCAAAAAAAATTAAAAATAAATACTAAAATTTTAACCTTAATGAAAAGTAGGGTAGCTTTTTTTTATGTGTTTGCTTCAAAAACTATTATGAGTTTGAGTTTGCTTCAATTTATGTGTCTACTTCAAAACTAATCAAACCCACCTAGCTTTAGCTTACATAAATTGTTCGAACAATTGAATGACCTTGCCTTGACCATTCCCAATTAGGACTGCGATTAAAGTTGTCCAGCCCACTCAGCACAAACTTAAATAAACCCTCAACAAAGCTTATCATATGTTATTCAACCGAGCTAAATACTATGACGAGTGAAAGGGGAGTGCGGTTTTTTAAACCCAAAAAAGTGACAAGTAGCCCCAAAAAAAAGTAATGATTTTCTTAGATAGTTTTACACTCAAATGAAAAGTCCAAAATATAAAAATAACTTTTTAAATATTACAACTTTACCACAATAATTAATTAATATACCCATGTAATTAGTAAGTACACTCAACTCTTATAGCATTAGTTCTTCTTCAACCTCAAAACTCTCTCTATAACTCAACTCCTAAACCCTAGAAATTTCAGAGACAAACCCATAAATAATGAGTCATTACCTGAAGCCTAACATTGTTAGATGCAAGAATAGATCTGACAACTAATCACTGTCACTGATCTTATTAGCGAGGTCGGTGAATATCAGGTGAGAGGTTTTTCGTTCAAAAGAATGTTTCTTAATTACAGAACCATCTTTCAATTATCTTCCTTGGTTAAACACCAATTAGACTGGTATTAGACAGTCTCAATACAATAACATTTATGAGCATAAATATTTTAGTATAACCTCTGTAAAAAGAATATTAGATCAATTATACAGCAATTGAAGTGAGGTACGCATATAGCGAATATCCTGAAGACAATTACATCTCCCGCTACCGTGCTAACAGGTTGCCGAATGCTGTTCTCCCAAGATACAACACTCTTTCATGGTATTTGGATAGCACTACCAAATCACCGTACAGTTGAACCATAGTTAATCAGTACCTTCACAAAAAATTCAAGGCAGTGGACGAAGACAAATTTCAGATAGAATATTTGTCTTAAATTTAGAGGATTGATCACTGTAGAGAAAGGAGTGAGAGAGAAGAATTTATGTCTTAAGAAGATACAGATTCAGATAACAATTCTATATTTCAGAGTTTGTTGGATTTTCTTCTTTCAGACTAAATCTTGCTTCAGATTTTTTTATTCCAAAATCTGATCTTTCATACCGAATCGTGGAGGAAGAGGAGAGACTTTTGTTATTGTGTGTTTAGAATCCACGGAGAGCAGCGCTATTTATAGATCTCCTGGGAAGCCGTTGGAGACAGCGGAAACGGTTGTAGTGGTTCCTTCCAATCGTTACAGCACAGATTCGGGTAGCGGAGTAGGTTGAGACCCACTGTAACACCGCATCCGTATGGCCCAGCTCAAAAAGAACCGGATCGGGTTAGATCGGCGCCGACGCCGGGCCGGGACGGGTTGGCAGCGGTGGCATGCGCACGTGTGGGCACAGTTTCCCCCCAAACATGACAAAAACTCCAAGTACCCAAAGGGTACACACTTTGTTCTCATTTTTCTCTATTTAAACACTTCAAAATAGAAGTCTTTCCTCTTCCACTGCGATTCAGCCTGAAAGATAAGATTTTGGAATAAAAAAGATCTGAAACAACATTCAATTTGAAAGAAGCATAGAAAATTCAACAGATTCTAAAATACAAGATTGTTGTCTGAATCTATGTCTTCCTAAGACACAAATTCTTCTCTCTTCCTCATTTCTCTGCAATAAATAATCCTCCAAATTTAAGATAAATATTCTCTCTGAAATTTATTTTCGTCCAACTGTCTTGAATTCCTTGTGAAGATACTGAGTAACTATGATTCGACTGTACGGTGATTTGGTAGTGCTATCCAAATACCGTGATGGGGTTTGTATCTTGGGAGACCAGTGTTCAGCAACTCGTTAGCACCGTAGCGGGGGAGGTAATTGTCTTAAGAAGATTTCCTACATGCGTACCTCACTCCAATTGCTGTATAATTGAACTAACGTTCTTTTCACAGGGATTATACTAAAATATTTATGCTCATATATATTACTGTATATTGAGACTGACTAATACTAGTCTAATTGGTATTTAACTAAAGAAGATAATTGAAAGGTGGTTCTGTAATTAAGAAACGTTCTATTGAAAGAAAAACCTCCCACCTGATATTCACCGGCCTGGTGAATTAGATCGGTGACAGTAATTAGTTGTCAGATCTATTCATACATCTAACATTCTTAAAACAATTACTATTCTTGAAGTTACTTACTTCGATCGTGCTTGAAATTGCAGAAGTGTCTGAGACTAATCAAGATAGTACCAGTAAGACACCAAACATGCAAATTTAGACATTGGTGCCTGCTCCACTTTCTAACCCGAAGCCAGAGAAGCTGGAAAAATTTTATGACATTGAATTCAAAAGGTGCCAACAGAAAATACTCTTCTACTTAACCACTATGCATTCGGTCAAATTCCTGCAAGAGGATCCACTGAAATCAGAAAATGATCAGGACTCTGTCCTTGCAGTTGACGTAACACCCGGGTTATTACACTCTGGGTTAATATATTATCGATGGGTTAAAAGTATTTTTCATGAATTCTTATGATTTTTAAACTAATTGTTTCTGTATTAAATAATATTCAGTAATTCATTGTGAAAATCCGGAATGGATTTAAGTTTTTATAAATCATAACGGATTAATTGATATGAAAAATATATGAAAATACACGGATGTATATACTGCATGAAATACTCGTATAAAAACGAAGTATTGGTATTTAATCCTAAATTTGATTTTATTAATGGATTCAGGAGATGAAGAAAGAAAATAAAATAAAAATATAAAATAAAATAAATGAGTATGGGAGGTATGGGGAGTAGGTGGAAGTAGGTGGGGAAGAGAGAAAAAAACTATCTCTTTCTCTCTCCCCTCACTCCCATCTTCTCTCTCTCTCTCATCTTTCTCTCTCCCCTCACTCCCATCTTCTCTCTCTCTCTCATCTTTCTCTCTCTCCCAACTCTCTCCCTCTCTGGTGGTGGCCGGCGGCACGCCAGAGGCCGGTCAGGCACTGGCGGCGCCGGTGGTGGGTGGAAGCGCCATCCCTCACCCTTTCTCTCTTTCTCCCATCTCTCTCTCTCTCTCGGTGGGGCCCTCCGGCGGACAAGGGCGCCGGAGCGGCGATGGCGCCAGCGTGGCGGCCGTGCGGCGGTCGCGCGAGGGCGGCAGCAGCAGCGCACGGCTGCTACTGCGCTGTTGCTTCTGCTTATTTGGGTGAAAAACCCAAACGGGTTTGGGTTTTTGGTTTAACCCAAACCTGACACGTTTGCATCCAAACCCGACCCAATGAGGTAAAATTTCATTTTAGCCCCTGTGAGATTAAATAATTATTTTGGGCGCTGAAAAATTACAAACAGCCCCCTGAAAATTTTCAGTGATTACGTATCTAACCTTTTGTATTGATTTTGGTTTCCGAACGATATCTTGGCCATCCGAAGTCGGATTCGAACGATTCTTGAGCCGTTGTGATCATGAAAATGAGAGTTACACATCTTGTATATCAGTATAGGGCATTAGGCATTCAAAATTTATCGGTATACTCGGTAAGTGGAAGTCCTAATTCAAGTTTGTTTTTCCCCAATTTATAAATAATCGTTATTGGGAAATTATTAATAATATTGATTCATTGGAACTAAGAGATTATATCATTAAATAGATGATTGTGATAATTATTATAAAAGTGATTGGGTGTTATGGAATCGGAATCCAATAGGATATCCCGAATGATAAATTGCGAATGTGTAATGTATATGTGTGTGAACATAACATGGGTATGATATCAAATCGTGACTTTACTAATTATAATTTGTATAGACATGGTCGTTAAGTGCTGGAACGCATTAATATGAGTGAACATAGATAAATACCACATGAGTTATACGTGTGTGTGATCTCTGAACATGATGTATATGTTGCGAGTATTTATTATAATTTAGAACCAAATAACTAAACACTGGGCTTTGATAGAATTTGTTAAGTGTAAATCTTCAGCTAATACCATCTACCTGTCTGTGATAATATTGATGTCACTCAACTTGAAAATCATTAAGTGGGTAAAGTCTCCCTCTGATTTTATGTGTATTGCATGTGTATGACTATTAAAATAATAATGATGATAGTTAAGTGAAGATTGATATTATATGCAAGTGATGTCCAATCCGTTATGAAAGTAATAGTTATGGATAATAATAATTGGATGGTAGTTGGTTAACACCGATATACCTAGTGAGTAGATTAAACAATGATAACGGGAAATCAATCACAGATCATGAATGTTTATTTATAAATAAAAGATAGTTAGAAATCAGTTAAGATAAAAGATCACTTGAGACCCATCAATCATGATTGGATAATTATAAAATCGGTTATGTTGATACTAGTATAAGCAGAATGCGAAGTTAATATTAAAATTGAACTAAGCAAATGGAATTGAAAATCTTCTTCGAGTAACTCGATATAACCGTGATATAAAAAACTCTGTTAAATGGGATATATTCAATTGATAACTGTTTGACTGATTTTTCCTGCACACAAAAATAAGGATATTAGATTTTGGAAATAATAGTGTGAGGTTCTCAGTTCTAATCCGCGGTAGCAGGGCTATGCGGGTCGTGATCCTCAAGGAGGGACTGCGATGGAAGCGTTAAGCAAGTTTCTCTAAAAATTTATCTTTTTTAGTTATTTTGTTAGTCACGATGGTATTTACAATGAAAAGTGGTATTTACAATGAGTGGTAGAAAAGAATTATGGAAGATGTGGATTTAATCTACAAAAAAGAAAAGAACAGAAAAGGAAAGAAAACTTATCTCTTTAGTCTGCTTGCCTTTTGAACCGTTGCGATGATTTCCCTTTTCTTGGAAGGTGTACAAGCACGGCTTATGGGATCGTCCGCCTTCTTAATCTACTCTACGAAATGAAAAACAAGCTATGAAGACCTGTTCATCGCCATTGGCCGTCAAGGTTCCTTCTTCGGGTAGGTATTCTCGAAGCAGTTGGATCTCATGGTGGGCAAGACATTAGAGAACAAATAGAAGGAAGTAAATACTGAGATACACAAGATTAAATAAGAAGAAAACAATACAAAAATAAAAGCAAACCTCGATTTGATTATTAAACAATGGTGGAAAAATAGAACTTACACCGACTGTCACCATCAGTACAAGTAGATCCCTTCCTCCATGAATACATCATCTCCTCTCAGTTTTTACAAAAAGAAAATAGAAATTTACAGAGGAAAGAAAATCTAACCTAAAACCTAAAACCCTAGCTTTTGGCCCTTTGCTCGCCTCTGGACGACGCTATACGTTGCACTGCAGGGGATATTTATAGGTGCAGAAGGCAGAGGAGTCCTGGATGAACTTGCCCACGAAATCTGGGATTCTGGATCAACTAGATTGCCGCGGTTTTGCCGCGGTTCCGCGGCACTTTTGTGGCTCTTCATATTGGGATTTCGATGCAACTTGATAATCAAGTTACCTAGATTTTGAATTCTCCCAATCTCTTTTAAACGAATTTCCTTCTCATCTTTGGCTTTTATGCTCATCCTGCAAGAGTTTAGGGTTGGGTAGAATTCTATCCTTCCCTCAACTTTAATAATTGCAACTTTAGCCCTTGTATATTTGCACTTTGACAATCTGATATTTGCACTTTTACACCTGGGCTTCAAATGTGGGCTTTTGGGCTTCATTAAGCTTTATTTATTATTAAAATAATAATTCGAGGCCTGCACACAATAAATAACAAAATATTAATAATTGTGCAGAATTAAATGAATAAATATGAAAATGTGATGGTAAATATGATGATAAAAATGCATTTTTGACTACCAATCACACCCCCACACTTATCTTTTTGCTCGTCCTCGAGTAAAAACAAAGAAAAAGAAAAAGTTAATCTAACCTAACTCACTTTCGTAGGAATCACGATTGCACTTAGCACGTGCAACAAGCCGTTAAACCTCTAGGTTACCCTAGAGGACGAGTGTTGTCTCGTGAGGGTTTTCAGCGGATTGCACCCACAAAATCCATAAAAAGGAAAATATTTGAATTATTATTGAAGAGACTAAGTAGTCTATAAGTTTTAGGATTATCATTTTTATTCATTCTTCAAACCTAGTCTTTATAAAGTCAATTGTTTTCCATTTTAGGTAAGGATTAAATTGAATTTCTAATATAGTCTTTTTCGTTACCAAAAGTCATACGCACCCTTATGTTTTTACTAGGAATTCCTTAACTTGGACTCTCATGCCTCTTTATATATATATATATATATATATTTTTTTTTTTTTATTTTTTTAATATGTATAACGCATCTAATTTTCTTTCGTGTAAGCATCAAGGCTTCTTGAGGCCCTCATACCTAACTAATTGATTATTAGATGTGTTAATACATATATTATATTTCTTAGTCTTCTTAGGCTTTCTAATCCACCCATGTAACGAACTTAAAGTCGATGACTCCCAAACCGGTTGGCTTTAGGGCACCAGGTGAGAAAACACCCCGCGGACTCAAATTCGAGTGAACTAGGCCACAAAACTAAGGACTTTATTTTATTTACTCACCTTTAGGCATGAATACTTATGCTTCTTGAGGCACATGTATCAGCTTAATTGGTGATTTTTTTTTCTTTTTTTTTCTTTCTTTTTTTTTTATGAGGCACAAGGTCTTTGTCTTAGAATCCTAGATATGCATTTGGTATGCACATTTCATTAAGGTAAAAATCAAGACTAATTATTTATTCAATTTCTCCTCCTATACCTAAAATTTAAACAATTTATTTGTTTTGACCAAGTTTTTAGAAATCCTAATCATGATTTTCCTAATCCTTAAAACTAACTTAGATTTCTTTCAAAAAAATAAGTCAAAATACTGTCCTTTTTATAACATTTTTTTTTAATTTTTTTTTGTTTTTTTTTTTAGCAAATTTTGTTAGTGTCTACTAATGTTAGTATGTTAGTAAAGCCCACCCCCACACTTATCTCATGCATTGTCCTCAATGTATGAATGAATGCATATATGCATGAAACAGAACAAGGGAAAGCGGAAGTTACCTTAGGGTGGTGGTTCCGGAGGTGGTCTAATTGGTCCACGAAATGCGGCCCAATCAAGATAACAAATAATTTGGTGAAACCCACCAGAAATTTTCCTTACATAACCCACTAAAATATATATATAATCATTTTTTAGTATTTCCACCCCCTCAAATTTCCAAATTTCATAATAAATTTCAGAGTTAATTGTCTCAACCTCTTTGTCCCAAAATGGAGTATGAAAAGATGGAATTATTGACTTGGACAATATAGGTGCGGGAACGAATACCGACTCAGGGAAAATGCTCAAATCAA
This sequence comes from Agave tequilana, assembly GCA_038442645.1. Classification (NCBI taxonomy): domain Eukaryota; kingdom Viridiplantae; phylum Streptophyta; class Magnoliopsida; order Asparagales; family Asparagaceae; genus Agave; species Agave tequilana. The sequence continues at coordinate 32,179 of JAVJIF010013556.1, read as the reverse complement.
GTAAGGGCTCAGGAGTCGGGCTAGGTTCAAAAATTGGGTCCAAGTCCAGAAATTGAAACTCAAGTCCACAATTTTCTTCCCACAATGGAATGTGACCTAATATGGGTGATATCTCTTTACTTCCAATATTAAGGAATTCTAGCTCATCGCCATACAATTCTTCAAAACTAAGGTCAACATCTTCCGTCAGAATTGTACAATCAGTTTCAGAAGTAAAGAGATTGTGAGAATCTAGGTCAAGTTCAATATGATCATCTAAAATGGGTGATTCAATTTCATAATGAATTGGAATAGGATCCAATGTTGACTCGGGAGAAGTGAAATCAGGTGGAGACACTGGAGTCATTATTGGATCAGGAAATAAAATTGAATCATCAAGTGGGAGATCATGATCATATTCATGCTCAAGTTCTATTTCAGGAAAGGAAAAACTTGCCAAATTATCAAGAATTGGAGTTTCGGCAAGTTCAGATGATGGCACTGAAATAGAATCTTGTTGTCCAAAGTAACTTGGTTCGTCGGCTCTAAGAGAGTGGTCAGCGATATCAGAATTTACCGAACTGTAAGAACGCAAAGATTGAACCATCATATCTAAATCATGCTCGCGAGCTAATCTAGCCTGAGTCATGGCTTCAAGCCTCTTTTGGAATTGGATTTGGAAAGAGGAAGTGAGATCGTGATGAAGTTGTGAATCGGTGGACTCACGCATCATCATGTCTAAGATTGATGGTGGTTGTTGCTTGGACTCGTGCATACTCATCATTTCCCCGATAGATGGTTTTCTATTCTGAATGGGTGGATCTGAGTATGAATCTTGGGAAGAATGTGGACTAGATGGATATGGAGGACAATTTGGTTGAGAATTAGACTCGGGGGACTCGAAACCCCATGAACTCTGTGACGAGTTGAAATTATTATGGAAATTATAGTCATAAGATGGGGGGTGTGGGTTATATTCACTCGGATAAGACCATTCCGGCACACTAAATGGTCAAAGTTATGATATGCCGGGTTGGTAATATCCGAAAAAGAGTTTGGTGTGTAATATGGATTAAAATTGGAATTATTATTATATGCCATATCACACCAACACAAACAAAACAAACAAATAAACAAACAAAAAGAAAAAAATTCTATCCTAAGTTAGGGTAGACCTATGACCTAGACGACTCCTAACTGGTTAGACTGTCCACGGGAGGTCGGGTGCAGACTTTGACCACGAGTTAATCAGCCAGGTCAGGGCAAGAGTGGTGGGAGGTTTTCCGTCAAAGACGTTCCTTAATTAAATAACCACCAATCTTCGGGCTTTCGGCCCTCAATCCCTTTCCTAGACACTGATTTGGCAAGAGTCAACTTCCAGCACTGTTCCCCCTTAGGATAATCTCCTATTGAGTTCGAGATGTCCCTAGGGCCAACGTCTACTAATTTTAAGTTAGGCTTGGGTTAGTGAGTGCTTGGGATATGATTTTTGGGCTAAGAAAGGGTGATGAAATCCCCACCTTATCTTGTTAATGGGTTATGCCCTTAAGATGAATTAGTGCAAGTATACAAGATAAATAGATAAGATTCACTCAAAGTAGAAAATCAACCAAGAGATGAGTCCTATTCTACATGCAATGCGTACGTACCTTGCTCCAGCACTCTTCAACAGTAAAAATAAAGTAATTGAAAAGACACGTGCCTAATATGCAAACGTCTAATCAATTTTTATTTTTTAACAACAAATAATTTACTGTTGAATTAATTAGCAGTATACAGGTATATCACAGAACAAATCAGAACAGAGCAGAAAGCAGTATTTTTAATTTGAAGCAACCTGCAAAAAAAAAACTGCAGTCAGTAATTCACTACTGAGGCCGCGTTTCCGCGGCTATGGCCGCGGATCCGCGGCACTACAGTAGACTCTGGTGCTCTGCCTTCGAGGGCAGAGGCACAGAGTAGCTGTATGTCCACTGCTGCTGCTGTTTTTCTGATTCCTGTTCTCCAAACCTGCAAACAGAAAAGAATAAAAGAATAGTTAATGATAAAATTTTTTTTTATTAGAGATAAACTTACCGTCCCTCCCCGGCAACGGCGCCAATTTGTTTGACTGATTTTTCCTGCACACAAAAATAAGGATATTAGATTTTGAAAATAATAGTGTGAGGTTCTCAGTTCTAATCCGCGGTAGCAGGGCTATGCGGGTCGTGATCCTCAAGGAGGGACTGCGATGGAAGCGTTAAGCAAGTTTCTCTAAAAATTTATCTTTTTTAGTTATTTTGTTAGTCACGATGGTATTTACAATGAAAAGTGGTATTTACAATGAGTGATAGAAAAGAATTATGGAAGATGTGGATTTAATCTACAAAAAAGAAAAGAACAGAAAAGGAAAGAAAACTTATCTCTTTAGTCTGCTTGCCTTTTGAACCGTTGCGATGATTTCCCTTTTCTTGGAAGGTGTACAAGCACGGCTTATGGGATCGTCCGCCTTCTTAATCTACTCTACGAAATGAAAAACAAGTTATGAAGACCTGTTCATCGCCATTGGCCGTCAAGGTTCCTTCTTCGGCTAGGTATTCTCGAAGCAGTTGGATCTCATGGTAGGCAAGACATTAGAGAACAAATAGAAGGAAGTAAATACTGAGATACACAAGATTAAATAAGAAGAAAACAATACAAAAATAAAAGCAAAACTTGATTTGATTATTAAACAATGGTGGAAAAATAGAACTTACACCAACTGTCACCATCAGTACAAGTAGATCCCTTCCTCCATGAATACATCATCTCCTCTCAGTTTTTACAAAAAGAAAATAGAAATTTACAGAGGAAAGAAAATCTAACCTAAAACCTAAAACCCTAGCTTTTGGCCCTTTGCTCGCCTCTGGACGACGCTGTACGTTGCACTGCAGGGGATATTTATAGGTGCAGAAGGCAGAGGAGTCCTGGATGAACTTGCCCACGAAATCTGGGATTCTGGATCAACTAGATTGTCGCGGTTTTGCCGCGGTTCCGCGGCACTTTTGTGGCTTCTGGCCACGCGCTTTGGCGCGTGGCTTCGTCTGGTCCGTCCATGTGGGCGCCAGCTTCTGGAAGTATGATCCTGGCTCTTCATATTGGGATTTCGATGTAACTTGATAATCAAGTTACCTAGATTTTGAATTCTCCCAATCTCTTTTAAACGAATTTCCTTCTCATCTTTGGCTTTTATGCTCATCCTGCAAGAGTTTAGGGTTGGGTAGAATTCTATCCTTCCCTCAACTTTAATAATTGCAACTTTAGCCCTTGTATATTTGCACTTTGACAATCTGATATTTGGACTTTTACACCTGGGCTTCAAATGTGGGCTTTTGGGCTTCATTAAGCTTTATTTATTATTAAAATAATAATTCGAGGCCTGCACACAATAAATAACAAAATATTAATAATTGTGCAGAATTAAATGAATAAATATGAAAATGTGATGGTAAATATGATGATAAAAATGCATTTTTGACTACCAATCAATAACTCGAATGGGATCGGGACATCTCGGCTAATTAGCAACTGTGAACGTGAACCGGTAATGATGGAACTGATCAAAGAAATTGATAATGAACTGAATTATAGCAACTGAATTCCTAGCACTACCGGACATGCTTGATAAATAAATTGAACATCAAAAGCTTATTGTTAAGTTAAGTACACGGGATACTCAAATATTATATAGTATGTTGAGTATTGATCTTGCGAATACTGTTTTCGTATTTGTTGTGCTTCAGATATATATGCTCATAACGTGATTTTGTGTATCAACTAGCACACTTGAGGCAACAAGGGTAGCTGATGGCCTACATGTTTATATATCGATTAAGTTGTTAATCAGTAGGAACTAAATGCAATTGGTTGGATAAATAACTAAGATTTATCAAACCTGATGAGAGGTGAAAAAATAAAACCTTTGAACCAGAACTCATAAGTAGATATTGTACTTTTAGCGATTAATGATTTTTAATGAAAAACTACTGAATAAGATTAAGTCTAATGATTATCAGATAATGGGTGACTGATGATGGTGTATAAGTATCAAGTAAGTAATTAAATTGGTTAAAACCAGTTAGAGTCAGTATTGAGTAAATCTGACAACTTAACATTAAGTATATCGATTATGATAGATAATTCGATATCAACAAAACAAATACTGATAGCATTGAACTGGTATTTTGGTATGCCTACTCTATACACCAGAGACTTTCGAGTATCCTTGTAATTGATTTAGCAGAACATCGGAATCCCCTATTAAGCTTGGAAGTCACATCTTTATAGTGACACCGATTATATCTAATCGGTAAGAGTAGATAATTACCTTAATAATTGAAAATTTATAATACAGACGAAAGATTGAGCGTCGTGTCAATGAGATTAGTAATCCAGTATTGGTAAATAATATGTGTGTGTACGCATAGATATATGTGTGTGGTTTGATTCATATGCGAACGCAGATGATGATTTGACGAGAAATTGACTGTGTGGTTTGAAACTAGAAGATAAAAGTAAGTAACAACAAAACATACTGTATAGAAGTCAATAGCATTAACACCAGTATTGGTGGAACCTGGAGTAAATTTTGGCTGTACCAAATAAAAGTATTAAAACCAGTGCTTACTTGAAATAAAGAATAATTATGATATCAAAAGTGTAATAATTCATTAATATCAGAATTATCGTGTAACTATCATTTGTAGCAGAAGTGATAAGAAAAATTATAAATTAAATGAAGTTGTAACCAATAGGCACTCTGCTTGAGGATAAAAGAGGCAATTGATGATGAATCCCGGATGTTAACCAAATGGTAAAAGGTGAATAAGTATTTTGATTAGGAAAAGCGAATACTGATACTACGAATCAAAACTTGACCGGTACGATATTGGGATCATTAAGTTGAATGCTTTATGTGTGCATTTGGTACCTCTTAAATATGATAAGAATTTCTCGAAACTAACGAATTAAGAAATGAAATCGCATGAACTTGACTGTGTGACACATCGGTATGTATGCGAATGCCTTTGTGATAAGAAATGTGCATAAGTATGTATATGATGTCATGTATTGTATTGGAGGAAATGACCGGTTTTAACCGGAGGTGACCGAAAGGGAGCATTGCTATTATTTATGGTATTGGAGGAAGGGACCGGAACGGGAGGTGACCGAAGGGGAGTATTGTTGATATTTATTATTGTTATCTATTGTTTCGGAGGAAGGGACCGGGTTGAACCGGAGGTGATTGAAGGGAGTATTGATATTATTTTATTGAAGTATGCTTGAATATATATCCATGATATCCGGTATATGGATATGATTATTATGATATCCGAATTAAGGATGTTAATAGGTATGGCACCTAGTATATCATATGATTGTTCATGATATCCGGTATATGGATATGATTGTTATGATATCCGAATTAAGGATGTTAATAGGTATGGCACCTAGTATATGCATATGATTGTTCATGATATCCGATATATGGATATAATTGTTATGATATCCGAATTATGGATGTTAATAGGTATGGCACCTAGTATATTATATGATTGTTTATGATATCCGATATATGGATATGATTGTTATGATATCCGAAATTATGGAGGTTAATAGGTATGGCACCTAGTATATACATATGATTATTCATGATATCCGGTATATGGATATGATTATTTATGATATCCGAATAAAGGATGTTAATATGTATGGCACCTAGTGTATGCATATAGTTGTCTATGACATCGGGTAAATAGATTGTTATGACATCCCGTATATGGATGTGAGTGTCTCGTATTTCTTCATGTATAAACATAATTATAATTGGATACTATCATGAGTAGTGTGTGTGATGTCATATGTATATTGGGGTAGGTACAATATTTAACTGTAAATAATCTAGTAAGATTAGGCTCTCTAAGAGTTATGTTGTGACCATGGTTATATATAAGATACGAACATGTTACAAACTGGAAACAGGAGAGGTGATTATTAGAGACTAACGAGTACGTCAGGTATTGCAAAATCATTGAGATTGTATGTTAATGAAATATTAGTCACGTGTACCTAGAAGAATACATATAGAAAGTATCAGATAATAGAAAAGAGTCTTTGATTCATAAGCTACAGTATCAACCATAAGTAGAAAGTATTGAAACTGATTTTGGACATTTTTCAACTGCATCATACTTGAATTATAATGATTTTATAATACAAACTCTATTTTGAATGACTTCACTCACTGAGCTGTTGAGCTCACCCCACCATAAATTGATATTTTCAGGTCACGGCAAGGCGAATGTCTAACTTAGAGCTGCATGGATGTTCTCCTGAGATGACGTATGTACTTATTGTAGAATGTGATTCTTTTTGTAAACTCTGGTGTTATTAGTCACTGTGAGTTAGAATATAATATCACGGAAGCACTCTTATGCATATGTTTATATGATGGACCTTGGGATGAACTATATGATGAAAATGAGATTTATAAGTAGGCTGATGTTAGCCGAAATCTAAATTATTGTATCGAGATGGAGTCTATAATTCAGAGGAGATGCTGCCGAAATTTCTTCTGTATATTCTGATTAACGAGCAATAAGGTTGATGATTATAGATTTTGAGGTAATTAAATCTAGGACCGTTACAGTTGATGCATGGACATAAGGTGACTTTCTTTGCCAAAAACTATATCTTAAATGGACTGGATGGCTCTATGTACAATGTCTACAGTCCTATTCAAACAGCAAAGAAGTTATGGGCAAGTCTTGATAAGAAGTAAAAAACTGAGGATGCAGGTACCAAGAAGTTCATCATGGGATAATTTTTGGAGTATAGGATGGTGGACAATAAGACTGTTATCGGCCAGGTACAAGAATTTATCTTATTTTGCATGAGATAGAAGCTGAAGGTATGATTCTACCTGAAACTTTCAGGGTGCAACTATAGTGGAGAAACTCTTACCTGCGCAGAGAGATTTCAAGAACTACCTAAAGCACAAGCACAAGGAGCTGAAGTTGAAAAATCTCATTATGAGGGTTCAGATTGAGGAGGAGAATAGAAAGTCCGAGAAAAAGAGCAACAAGAACTCCTATGAAGCCAATGCCAATGTGATTGAAGACTCAAAGGAAAAAGCGTCTACTTTCAAAGGCTTTAATAGGGAAAAGACTCCTCAGGGGTACAAAGGTAAGGACCAAAAGGAAAGAACAAGCGCTTCAAGGAAACTTGCTACATCTGCAACAAAAAAGACACAAGGTGAATGATTATCGCTGTCATCCAAAAAAGAACAAGAAAGACCATGCACAGGCAAACCTGACCGACCATGTGTCGCCAAACCTATCTGTTATGGTGTCAGAAGTGAATCTAACAACCAAAACAAGAATTGGTGGGTAGACATTGGGGCTACTCGGCACATCAAAAATATTATTCTCTAAATATCAAAAACTAAAACATGATGAGCAATTCTTCATGGGCAACTCAGTCGTCTCTAAGGTTGAGGGAAAGGAAAATGTCATGCTGAAGTGAACATCTGGGAAGGAGCACACTCTGAACGATGTATTACATGTTCCAGATATCCGCAAGAATCTGATCTCTGGATCAATCCTTAGTAAGAAAGGTTTTAGAATGGTTCTCGAATCAGATAAATTTGTACTTACTAAGGGTGAGGTGTATGTGGGTAAGGGTTATCTTGTTGATGGTCTATGTAAGTCCAATGTTACTGTTATGGACAAAAAATCCGCGTATCTGTACCCTAAGCACATCAATAAAGGAAAAACTTCTGTTTATTTGCTTGAGTTTTCTATTTTATGGCATGCTAAATTAGGACATGTATATTGCAAGTCCTTTCAAAACTTATCTAATTTAGGATATATTCCTAAACTCAACTTGGAAGAAATTCGCAAGTGTGAGATTTGTGTTGATGCCAAGTTCGTGAAAAATTTATTTCACTCAATTGATCGAATACAATACCTTTAGGGTTAATTCATAGTACTTGTGTGAATTGAAATTTGCGCCAACAAGTGGCGAAAAAAATATTTTATTACTTTTATTGATGACTGTACAAGATACTGTTATGTGTATCTTCTAAACAGTAAGGACGAGGTAATGAATATGTTTATAACACATAAAGCCGAAGTTGAGAATCAACTCAATAAAAATATAAAGATTCTAAAATTTGATCGAGACGGAGTATATGAATCAAATAAATTTAGTGAGTTATGTGTTAAATTTGGTATAATCCATCAAACTACAGTACCATATACTCCTCAGCAAATTGGAATTGCTGAACGAAAGAATAAAACTTTGAAGGAGATGGTCAATTCCATGCTCGTAAGTTCTGGAGCTCCACAGAACTTGTGGGGGGAGGGTTGTTAACTGCAAATTATATTTTAAGTAGAGTACCCTATAAGAAATTTGGTCTTATACCATTTGAGCTATAACATGGAAGGGCACCTTCCTACCATTACCTTAGAATGTGGGGTACCTTGCAAAGGTACTAATACCACTGCCTAAAAAGACTAAGTTGAGAGAAAGAACAATAGACTGCATATTCATAGGATATACTTTGAATAGTAGTGCCTATAGATTTCTGGTACATAAATCAGAAATACAGGATATTCATATAAATATGATTATCGAATCTAGAGATATGTGTTTTGAAGACATCTTTTCATACAAAAAGGAAAAAGATAAGATTTCTAGGAAAAGAACACACGAGATGACATTTAGGGATGAATGCCCTAATGAACTAATTGTTAATGCGAAAGTTGAACTAAGAAGAAATTAGAGATCAAAAATCTCAAAATCATTTGATCCAGATTTCATAGCATATACTATTGAAAGCGAGTTTCAAACATTTAAAGAGGCTATGTCTATAGGGGAACTACTGGATATGGATTATCCGCGAATATCCGCATTTGAATTCGCCTCCAATTCGGATACGGATATCATTTTTTTACATCCGTCAATATTCGTATCCGCATCTGTATACGAAAGGTAGTGTGAATACGGATATGGTAAAAACAATATCGTATTCATATCCGATCCGATATCTGAATGTTAGGCGTTTGATAATGATATCCGTATGGAGGAGACTATTCTTCAATGGAATAAGGCATTAGATTTTGATATTTTGTATTGGTGAAAAAGTAACAGTACAAAGTATTCGATTCTTGCAAGAGTAGTATGAGATATTTTGAGTATTTTGACATCAACTGTGGCATCTGAATCGACATTTAGCACCGGAGGTTGTGTAATTCATTGTTATAGAAATTGAATAACAATGGATATGATGGAAGTATTGATTTGTACACAATAATATCATAGTATGTACCACATTTAATATTGTTGTAGATGAGATAAAAAGTAATATAAGTACATCCGTTTAGTTTATCCTTAACCATATCCATTTTTTACATATCTGATTAGTATCCGCATCCGATCCGCTAATATCTGATTCATATCCGATAATCGATTTTGGCGGATATGGATATCATTTTTTCATATCTGCCAATAACTGTATCCATATCCGTATCTGAAGGTTGGTGCGGATACGGATATGGTAAAGACAACATTCGATCCGTATCCGATCCAATGGCACCCTTATATGTCTACCCCAAAAGCATAAATGTGGAAAGAAGTTATAAATAGCGAAGTAGAATTCATCCTAAGCAATCATACTTAGGAATTAACAAACTTGCCTCCTAATAGTAAACCAATTGGGAGTAAGTGAATTTAAAAAAAAATTAAAACTTGATGGATCAATCGATGAGTACAAGGCTAGATTAGTAGCCAAGGGTTATCGACAAAAAGGACTTGACTAGTTCAATACTTATTCAACAGTAAGAAGAAGAATTTTCATTTGGATGTTAATTGTGATTGCATTATTGTACAACTTAGATATCCATCAAATGAATATCAAAACTGCATTTTTAAATAGTGAATTAAATAAAAAATATATATGGAGCAACCCGAAGGATTTATAGTCAAATGTCAAGAACATAAAGTATGTAAATTGGTTAAATCCTTATACGGCTTAAAGCAGTCTCCAAAATAATGGCATGAGAAATTCGATAGTATCATGATCAAAGATAGATTTACTGTCAATGAATGCGATAAATGTGTTTACACTAAAATAATTAAAAATGCATGTATCATTTTTTGTCTTTATGTAGAAAACATGCTGATACTTGCAACTAATATTAAAGTTATTAAGTCCACTAAAAGAATGTTATCCAACAATTTTGATATGAAGATCTGGGGGTTGCTGATATAATTTTAAAAATTAAAATCATAAGAGTACCAGATAGAATCAGTTTATCTCAATCTCACTACGTGGATAGATGATAGAAAGATTCAAAAAACATGAGATAAAAGAAACTACAAATCCTTTTCTCCCACACGTCTACCTTGGGGTGTTTTCTCACCCGGTGTCCTAAAACCATTTGGTTTGGGAGTCACCGATTAAATACTCATTACATGGGTAGATTAGAAAGCTTAATAGAACTAAGGAATAATACCACCAAAAATAAAATAGAAAATATATATATAAATAAATAAATAAGGCATAAGAGTTAGTTTTAAAGAACCCTTAGTCAAAACGTCATGGTCACGAAAGTGCATATGACTTAGGATAAAGTAATAGACTAAATGAGAAGTACAATTTGACACCTTACTTTTATTGATAATAAATTTTTGAATAGAGACGAAGTTTAGGAATGAAAAATTCAGTTTTCCTATAACTTATAGATTACTTAAATCTTACAATAATATTTCAAATATTTTTCTTTCAAAATGTATTTTCAAAATACTAACTTTTTCTCTTTCTTTATGAATTTTGTGGGTGCAATCCACTGAAAACCCTCACGAGATAAAACTCATCCTCTAAGGGGGACCTATAGGTTTAACGGCTTATTGTACATGCTCGGTGCAATCGCGTGACCTGTGAAAGTAGTCTAATAATTTTTGATATAGTTTTGTTATTTTGCTCGAGGACGAGCAAGGGATAGTTGTAGGGGTGTGATTGCACACATTTATTGCATTATTCTTTATTACATTTTCACATTTATCATATAATAAATCTGCTAAATTTCTTGTCTTAAATGTCTATTTTGCAGAAGATAATCATGGGAAAAAAGAGGATAAAATCAAATCAATATCAGTTAAATTCAAATTTAACTAGATCATTTGGTTAAAGGAGGATGATCCCAAATTCAATTGGTTAAATTCAGTTTTTGGTGAATCAAGTGGTTAAATTTAAAGATCAACCGAGGATAACGTTAAATATAGAGTCCAAATCCAAAGGGATAAATGGACAGAGAGAAGGTCAACGGATGAGATGGAGCAAATTTGACTCAGATTCTGACCGGATATATTTTAGTATTTGAGTCATAACTTTCGCTACCGAAATTCAAATCTAATGATTCAAGAATGATCCAGTAAGAAGACTTAAAGAGATATAACTTTTAAGTTGATCACTATTTCTAATTCTGTTATTTGATAAGTTATATTCAGCAATCAACACGCCAATAAGCTGCAGATCAGAACTGAATATCCACATCAAATCAAGTTTGGAGATAAGGGGTGGATTCAAATTCAGAGATATCTAGCTTCCCCTATCTTTATACTCCTCTAACCTCTGCATTTCTCCTACCTGCAATTTCAAAGATAAAGGGGAAGGACCAAGCAGAGATAGATTTTAGGCCAGTTTTTTATTCTTTTTAGTATAGGTTTTATTTTCTTTTTATGTAATTTTTATTCCTTTATAAGCATAGGTTAGACTGAGAATCATATAAGTAAGAGAGAAAGGCTTATGTTGAGAGTGACACTGATGTACCCTCCTCTTTTCTACCATCGTTTCTGCAAACAATAAAAGGTAACTTTTTTATGTTCGTCATTACTTTTGTTTTCTTCTTCTTCTTTCTACATTTTCTCTTTTGGTTATAATGAGCATCCAAGTGAATCTAGAAGCATCAGTATAGCCATGTTTATGTGAGCGCCATCGATATTTCATGATGATGTTCTCCTCCTCAAGATTCTGTATTATTTCATTCTTATTCATCTTGATGATGTAATGCGAATAAGGACTGAGTTCGATCTTATGGGTTTTGCGTTGATGGCATCCGAAGCAAGGTAAAACATGCAAGGGTTCTAGGTAAGTCATCAACCAAATGAGGTAAGTTTTTCTTTTAGGTTTTCTTTTCTTTTAATTTTAGTGTAAATTACCAACACCACAATCTTTCAAATTTCTTTCACTCTTTTTCATTTCTTTGTACATATCCACTTCCATTTTCTGCACCTGCGCTATCTATCACTTTCATCCTAACTTAACTATAACTCTTTTTCATTTTCCTTTTAAGAACTAAAAGAAGATCTTTAACCATTCTTTGTAACCTAAAAGAGAGCTTCTAAAAATCTTCCATCGCTAGTCCCTCCTTGTGGATCACAACCCGCATAGCCACTTGCTATAGCGGTAGAATTGAGCACTTGCACATCCTATTTTAAAGTTCTGAAATTCTGTATCCTAGTGTGCAGGTAGAACCTTTATCAATATGCACGAGTACCTTTTCATTTTCGTACACACTCATTAGGTCGCTTTCTGACGATCCTAGATTTGCACATGCAGATATTAGACGCTTTCTTATATTGCTCAAGTGTTCGATGAGAACGTATATGTTGCGAGGAGCTGGAGTCTCTCTTCTTGATCATCGATATTTTATGTTCATTTTCAGTTCTGTTATCTCTTATATTATTACCAGTTGTTATTTCATCTCAGTGTTTAATTATTATCATGTGTGGATGCTTATATGTGATAATTGCAGTAATCCTTGATTTATTATAGTAGATTTTATAGCTTGATTCAGGTTACTTAAGGCCTACTGTGTATACTTTGGGTATTCTCCTTGCGTATATGTGTCGCTGACTTGCGTCGCGTCTTCGCTCCAGCGTGTTTTGGAAAGCAGTGCGTAATAGATTTCATTGATAGAATCAACCGGATAATAGTTGGAGTGTGTTCTCCTTCCATTGGGGATAAATGTTCTCCTTCCATTGGGGATAAACGTGGTATATTCACATGTTCAATTCTGTTTTCGAATGAATGAGATATTCAAGTCAAAAGTTAGCCTAATTTAAAAGCTAAATGGGACTAAAAAGTTGCTAAAACATTTAGTCTCACATTGGATAAGGATTGGACATTTGAAGTGTTTAAAAAGAGAAAAATAGGAACAAAGATTGTGCCCTTTGGATACTTAGAGTTTTCGCGTTTATTTAGGGGGAAACCATGCCCCCACATGCGCGCGCCATCGCTCGCCCGTCTCGGCCCGGAACCGGAGCCGGAGCCGGAGCTCGTAGCCCATGTCTGGGTGCGGGCGCAGGTGCGAATCCAACCCGGTCCAGTTCTTTTTGAATCGGGCCACACGTGTAACACCCATTTTTTTAAAATCCTGATTTAATATCCTAATCCTCGTTCATAAAGATTATACCAAATTATCAGGGTAACGATTGAATTAAAATTTCTGTAATAGATTTTTTTATTTTATTTATAAATCCTGCAGAGAAATTTTTGAGGTGAAATGAATTTTTGCTAAATACAAATTTTGTGTATATAGTTATTAATATAATTATTTCTATATATGCATACATACACCCCCCCCCCATATATGAAAATATACCCATACATATCCATCATCACATGGTTGTATTTCTATCATGCATGCTACCTATCCAAATACACTAATATTAAATCCTAATTTGGGAGGTGGCATGAGCTAAGGCAACTTGGGAATGAGGGGGGATGATGTGGCATTAGGAGAATAAGCCATCACTAATATATAAAAGGAGAAAAAGAGAATTTTTTCTCATTCCCACCCACTTCTTCTCTCTCTTCATTCTTCTCCCAATTTCACCTCACTAGAAAGCAATCTGTAGGAATCCCTCACCTCAAATCAAATTCTCTCTCTTTCCCCAATCCTCTCTCCCTCTCTTGGATCTGGCGACGACGCGGGCCAGAGGAGGCGCCGACAGCAGCCAGCAGAGACTGCTGCTGCCGCTGGCTGGCTGCACACAGCAACAGCCAGCAGCGGTTTATTGAGGAGGTATTTTAGATTCCTAGGGCCAATCGATTTATTGAGGAGGAGTAAGTGAACGAATGTTGATGTTTCATAAGTCTAAAGTGCATAAGTATATGTCCTCTCGTTGAGGTTCATGAATAACTCTTCGTCTCTAAATTATTAGAAATTCATGATTTGATCGGGGCTCAATTTATTTAATTTCTAAATCTAAATCCGGTAAATCTTGTGGGTTCTAAAGCCGAATCAGGTTCTTTCATGTATAACTGGTCCATAACAACTATAGGATTTACAAACAATTATTGGTATGGGAACTCTTCAAGATTTTCTTTAATTAATTGTTCCTGGGCTGCTTCTATTATAACTCTGTGTTCGAGTGGCTTCACGTAGTAAGACAGGATCAAGTCGCGAGTATGAAGCTCTCAATCTTATAATAAATAATAAGTTTACTGACCCACTCAAGATAGTATATATCAAATACACGGATGAACATAAAATAAGACATTCATAATTTGAGTCACTCATACCCAGAAAGATCATGAACACCTAAATTCTAATTTCAAGCATTGTGATGCAAGTGTTTTTTTTTGGGTCACTGTAGCCTACCAATAGTTAAGACATAATTAATATGGATGCATCAATTTTTACCTTTAATTGAGGAAATGATGTTAATGTTTTCATGAAGGATAGTCTCCAATTATTACTGTCTATGATGATCTGCTAGGAAGCAGTGAAATGCCATACAATTTCTGGAAACTCTTGAGTGTAGCCCATCAATATATATATTATATATATATGACCTATAAGAGTTTTACTTTGCTAATGAATTTCTTGTTTTACTAGTTGTCAGCTTGAATTTTCGATAAATGATTAATTAACTTAGTGTTGAGTCATCAAGAACCAAGTTGTGTTTAGCCCAACTTTAATTTTAAATCTCAGTATGTTCAGTTGCAAACTATTCAGACGTGTTCTATGGGCTAATCATAGTTTTCCCTACAGAGGAAGGACGGGACTTATTCATGTCATTCATTAGAAATGTCACATTAGCTATGATTCAACCAAGCTATGTAAGACCCACCTTTGATCTTGGGTAAATTGAATTAGTAATTTATACCTTAGAAACTCTAAGCCTTTATTGTCCTAGAGTACTTGTTAAGGAATACCATTACTATCCTTTATTTTGTCCCTCTTGAATTTAACTTAATAGTATGGTAAATCCTTAAGCTTGAAAATTATGGATACTGGGCTAGGTTTGCCAATCACGGTTAAATTTATAATCTTGTTGACCACCGTAAAACCCTAACTAATTACTTGATATATATTTTCAAAATTTATGCTAGTATATAATTTGAGAGAAAAATATCTGGTGATCAAGTTTCGGTGATGTGTGTCTCTCTACTGAGAGACTTGGGGTAACATGTCAATGTAAATACAAATCTAATATAAGCAATGAGTTATATGTGTGCGTTGTTAGTCCTTGCATGTGTACGGGTTGCATACATATATGTTTGTACACAAGTGTTAGAGTATTCATTACTTAAGCATGATTAGAAATGAGTTAATAAAAGGTTATTGATTGGAGTTCATTAATGCATCATTTTTCACTACCATACTATGCTTTATATAAAGAAAAATTAGATTTTATTGCTTTTTTCTCTCTTTTTTCAGGTCCAACATTAATGGAGATGAAAGCCCTCCAACAATGATTTTTTAAGAGAATTAAAGGATTAATTTAGAAGCCAAAGAAGAAGCCCATATCTGGAACTATCCACGAATATTCCCTACATTCTAGAAGGTCCAGTAAGGCACATGAAGAATAACAGAATGTCAGAAGAAATCGCTGGCGCAACGGCCAAGATTCTGCCGCGAAAACGCGATTTTGGCCGCGGATCCGTGGCAATCCTCTGGCCGTTGATCCAACGATTAATCCCACGGCTGAGATTGGAAGGCCTCGTCTCCTGGAGCCTATAAATAGACCCCTAGGGCCTCTGTAATCTAGGAGGAGAGAAGAGCATTGTATTTTTAGGGAAATTGTTGGGATTTTCTCTAAGTTTTTCTTTAGAGTCTATTGTAATTTTCTTTCTCCTTCTAGAATCCAGCAAAGAGAGAGAGTGAGAAATCTTGTAATTAGAGTAGGTGACAACTCAATGCAAGAATTGATCTTTCTTTCTTTCTATCTTTTCTTATTCTAGTGCATTGTTTTCTTCAAACTTTTACTACTTTGCATTTGCCTTTTACAATGGATTGTTTGATCTTTACTTTCATATCTAGCTAACTTCCTAACATGACTAACTAACCTCTAACTTTGCTAACTACTAACTCTTGGGTGATTGCTAACTCAAGTGAATCATTGGATGCTTTATTGTAGTTTTGCAATTTTCAAGTCTCTCTTATCCCCAATGAAGATGGGTAACTTTTAATTCTTAGCAAATGCTTGTTCCCCTTCCATATGATTCATGTGAGCCTCATTTAGAGCCTTGTCTTTAGAACAAGCGCCTTGATGGAACATGAAGATGGAGCACTTAACTATGCTTATGACTAATAGTATAATTTTCTTATTTCATGCTAACTTAAGTATAGCTCTGATGGATAATAAATCTTGTAATTTCCTTCTTAGCATATCTTGAGTAACTATCCTTGTTCCATCACTGAAAATCTATCTCAGGAGCCAATGAATCAATGAGACAACTAGTCAAGCCGAGAAGATAACTCACCCTCTACATGGGATAATACATTGACTAAACAAGCAAGACAAATCTTTGCCGATGAATCAATATGAGGCATGCATCACCCTATGAGATTAGTAAGTTAGTAAATTAGATTGTTAGTTAGTCATGGTTTCTCTTCCTATAGTACTTCAAAGTTTTTTTTCTTAAAACGTTCTCTGTTAAAAATACATCCATTTTTATTTCATCTTTCTTTCCATCCTTTCCTTTTCTTCTACAAAACCCACAAAGAATTTTTCATTTACTTTCTCCATCATTTTGTTTTTCTTAAAACAAAGAAGGACTTTCATTTTTCTTCTTAAAAAAAAATCTCAATATAAAAAACCGTGAATGCTTCTATCGCTAACTCTCCCTGTGGAATCAACCCGTAATAGCTTGTGCTATGACGGTGATTCGGAAGGAGTATAGTAAACCTACAAAGACATTTAGAGCTTTTGAACATCAACACACGAACATCAAAAGTTTACTCTAAACCCTCTCTCTGAATACTAGTAAAACTCCCAATTCCGAACAAATTTTTGGCGCCGTTACTGGGGAGAGCAACGGTTTTTATTTGAGTTTTTAGAACTAAAATGAAATTTTCTTCTCTGTTGTAGGTTACAGGTTAGGGAAACAGGAAACAAAGACTTGCAGTAACATATAAGTGGTCCTGGGCCTCTGCTCTAGAAAGCAGAGACCAAGTACCCTCTGAATTGTCGCGTTTTCTTGGCTTTGGCCACGAAACCGCGGCAAAGAAGAGTTCACTACTAACTGGTTTTGTGCAGGGCCGCTTGCTTTGCAAAAACATAGCTTGCTGCAAATTTTATTTCTTATATGCTATCACCAGGAGCCTGCTAATAACTCAACAGTAAAATATTTGTTGAAAATTTTAAAAATTGATTAGACGTTTGCATTTTAGGCACGTGTCTTCAATTCATTACTTTACTGTTGAAAAGTGCTTGAGCAAGATACGTTCGCATTGCATTTAGAATAAGACTCACCTCTGGTTGATTTACATCGCTTTGAGTAAATCTTATTTACACTTGCACAAATTGATCTTAAGGGCACCACCCAATAACAAGATAAGGTGTAGATTTCATCACCCTTCCTTGGCCCAAGAATCATAATCCACGCACTCACAATCCCAAGCTCTTTAATAAAAATTGATAGATGTTGGCCCCTAGGGACATCCGGACTCATTAAGAGATCAGCTGAAGTTGGAAATTATTTTGATTCATACTCCAGTCCAATCAGTGTCTAAGGTTGGGGATTAAGAGGTTACGCCTTAAAGATACCGTGGTTTGGCGTAATTAAGGCCCGTTGCTTACGCACGGATACCTCCTACTGTATTTTGCCCCTACCTGGCTGATTAACTGTGGTCTGACTTGAGCAATAACCTTCTTCGGTTCATCGAACAGTTAGGAGTCGTCTAGGTCCAGGTAGCTAGATAGCTTGTGATTGCCTTTTCTTTTCTATTTGTTATTTTCCTTTTTTCGCCTGCTTGATCGGTGAACATTGTCTGTGATTGTGCATGCAAGAGTGGTACCGGGATCCAATTTCAGCAAGACTTGTTAGGATTCTACACTTGCACAAGCACCACCTCCTGACACAATCCCAATCATGGCTAACAATACTTCTCTCCAAGATAAGTTTTACCCTATTCGCACTTCACTTCCTTCATGCATTCTTTTACCTGAGATAAATGGGAACAACTTTGAGCTTAAACCACAATTCATAAATACACTCCCTAGGTTTCATGGCCTAGAATCCGAGGACGCATATTTCTTCATTTGTGAGTTGAAGAAGTGTGTTTGATGATGAGAATTCCCCAACTAGGGGAAGACGCTGTTAGATTAAGGGTCTGTTTGGTTGTCGTAACTGGCCGTAATTCGTAGTTGTAATGGTAAAGTCTTTTACAATTGTAAATGAGTTACATGTATGTAAATTTTACGGTGTTTGGTTGGTAATATAAAATTGTAAAGTGGGAAAGTGTATTGTACTTTACGGTGTTTGGTTATCGTAATGTATAAGTCGTAAGTGAAAAAGTTGACCATAAAATTAACTATTTGGTTATTTTAAAAGTTTAATACTGCAAATAAATATTAAAAAATTTAAATTTTAAAAAATTTTAATATTAATATAAAAAAAATATTACAAATTTGTATGACCATAAAATTAACTGTAACTGGGCAGTAAGTGAGTGGTAACTGGGTTGCAAGTGAGTGTTAGTTGAGTTACGTAAGTCTTTTACGAATT
Organism: Agave tequilana; assembly: GCA_038442645.1. NCBI lineage: Eukaryota > Viridiplantae > Streptophyta > Magnoliopsida > Asparagales > Asparagaceae > Agave > Agave tequilana. The sequence goes on along the minus strand of JAVJIF010013556.1, from coordinate 13,158 downwards.
ACGGTCCAAATAAACGCCGTAGTTGTAACTGAGTAGTAAGTCATTTACGAATTACGGAGTTTTATGCGAAACAAACGGCCCCTAAGGTTCATACCCTTTGCGCTTAAGGATATTGCTAAGAAATGGCTATATAATCTGCCCGCCAGTTCTATCTCTTCATGGGATGATTTTGTCAAAGTCTTTCTTAAGAAGTTCTACCATTCATAAAACAGCCCTCATTAGAAAAAAATAAAATGCAATTTAAGCAGGAATCTAGTGAACCATTTTGAAAGTATTTCGAACGGTTTAAAGATTTACTAGCCCAATGTCCTCATGACGGCATAGAGAAGTGGCGGCAGTGCCAAATTCTCTATGACGGACTAGACTACCAAACCAAGATACTCCTTAAAACCATGTGCCAAGGGGAATTTTTGAAAAAGGATGAGAACCAGGGTTGGGACCTCTTTGAAGTCTTAGCAGAAAAAATCATTCAGTGGGAGTCTTGCCCAGAGAAAAACAATCTCACCACTTTCAGAACGGGTATGCATTCGATTGAATCCTCTATAGCTGCTGAGGCGAAGATAACACAACTAATGAGAAGACTAGAACTACTCGAAGCTAGGGAACCAACTGCTGTGAATCAGGTCAACCCACCACCTGTGATCAACCCAGGTTGTACCTACTGCCATGCTCTTAACCACCTGTTTGAAGAGTGTCCTGTCTACCAAGCTCAAATGTACCCTGAAAATATGAATGCAGCATACACTAGACCCAATTACAATCCATACTCCAAAACATACAACCTGGGATGGAGGAAACCATCCAAATTTCTCATGGAGTCAGTCTGGTCAAGAACAACCAAGGCAACTATTTCCCCACCAATATCCTGCTCAGTCTCTTCAACCTAGTTTCCACCAGAGTCCACCAAATTTTCAGTCAAACTTCCAGCCCACATATCAGCAACAACAAACACAAAATCATCCAGATAAAAAATTGTCAGATTTGGAAAGAATGATTGAAACCTTATCCAAAACTCAGGCCTCAATGATGAACACCCACAATCAGGCAATTAATAGGTTAGAGGTTCAGATAGGTCAACTGGCTAACTCTTTGAATGAAAGATAAAAGGAACACTACCAAGTCAGTCATTGTCCAATCCTAAAAACCCCTTCCCTATTCATGAAGCTGAAGGCATAGGTCCAAATCAATGCAATATTGTTCATATTTTGAGATCTAGAAAGCAGATAGACAATCAGGTTTCTAATCAACCTAATAAATCAGTATCAGTTCAACACCTCCTGTTCTGGTACCACCAACTCAAAATGATCCATCTTCAAGTTCACAACCATCAACCTCAAATCCAATGACAAAGACAAGACAAATGAGTAACCATACAAGCCTATTGTACCATTCCCTAATAGGCTAGCAAACCAAAAGACTAATGCTCAAATGGAGAAGATTAAGGAAATGTTTAATGAGGTCCAGATCAATGTACCCCTTCTTGATGCCATACAACAAGTCCCCTTATATGCCAAGTTCTTAAAAGATATGTGCACCAAGAAAAGGAAAGTAAATGTTCAAAGAAGGTCTTCTTAGCTTCAAACATAAGTGAGTTGCTAACTGGGCCAATTCCTATGAAATATAAGGACCTAGGGAGTCCAACCATTTCTTGTATTATAGGACAGACCACGATCAACAGGGCGTTACTTGATCTAAGAGCCAGCATCAATCTTCTTCCTTTCTCTGTGTATCAGCAACTTGGGTTGGGCGACCTCCGTCCAATCAGAGTTACTATACAACTGGCTGATCGATCTGTAAAGATCCCCAAGGGGGAGATTACAGATGTTCTAATACGGGTCGGGGAATTCATTTACCCCGTAGACTTCATTGTTCTAGAGACGCAACCCGTATACAATCCCAAAGCTCAGACACCTGTCATTCTAGGACGACCCTTCATAGCCACTGTAAACGCAATCATCAACTGTAGGAATGGCTCAATGCATCTAAATTTAGAGATATGACAAAAGAGGTGAATGTTTTCCACCTGGGAAAACAACCTAGAGATTTGGATAATGAGTCATTTTGAAGTGAACTTATTCGAGGGATTAACAAGTGAACATGACATGGAGATTGAATATAAGTCCGATAGAGAATTTGAATTAGAGTCTGATGACTTCAACCTTGATCAGATCATTGAGTCTACTATGGAATGGGTCACAAATGCCACCCCTATCCTCCCCTTGTACAAAGAACAATCATTGATAGATCCTGTCCCTTCTTCCGAGTTTAAGGTTCTTCCCAACCATCTCAAGTACCAGTACTTGGATAAGAAAGAAGTTTGTCCCGTGATCATTGCGTCCCATCTTACGAAACAACAAGAAGAGGATCTTCTTATAGTGTAAGAGAAAATCGAGAAGCCATCGGTTGGACCATGGCTGATATAAAGGGGATTAGTCCTTCCATAGTGCAACACCGGATTCATTTGACGGAGGATGCAAAACTAAAACATGACCCACAACGTAGATTGAACCCAATCATGCAGGAGGCTGTTAGAGCTGAGATTTGAAGCTGTTAGACAATGAAATTATCTATCCCATATCCGATAGCCAATGGGTAAGTCCAGTCCACGCTGTGCCAAAGAAAGCAGGGTTTACCGTGGTAGAAAACGATAAGAAAGAATTGGTACAAACTCGACTTCCTACGAAGATTCGAGTCTGTATTGATTACAGAAAATTGAACACTGCCACGTGTAAAGATCACTTTCCCCTTCCGTTCATAGACCAAATGCTCGAGAGACTAGCGGGACATGAGTACTACTGTTTCCTGGATAGATATTCAGGATATAATCAAATCCCTATCGCTCCCAAGGATCAAGACAAAACCACATTCACCTGTCCCTTTGGAACATTTGCATACCGAAGAATGCCCTTCGGCCTATGCAGTGCTCCCGCAACGTTTCAACGTTGTATGCTTAGTCTTTTTTCTGACATGGTGGAGAGATTTTTGGAGATTTTCATGGATGATTTCTCAATTTATGGCGATTCCTTTGAATAATGCTTGCACCATCTTAAGCTGGTTTTACAACGATGCATGGAGAAAAACTTGACACTCAACTGGGAGAAGTGTCACTTTATAGTCAAGCAAGGAATAGTCTTAGGGCACGAAGTTTCAAACAAAGAAATTGAGGTTGATAGATCTAAAGTGGAAGTAATAACAAAGCTCCCTGAGCCAAAATACTTAAAAGACATTAGATCATTTTTAGGGCATGCTGGTTTCTATAGACGATTCATTCAGGGGTTTAGCAAAATTGCTAGACCTTTGACAAATCTCTTAGGAAAAGATGTGTCCTTCAAATTTGATAAAGAATGTTTACAAGCTTGGGAGGAGCTTAAGCACAGACTTATCTCGGCACCGATAATTTCTGCACCAGATTGGACTAGGCCTTTTGAAATCATGTGTGATGCCTCCGATTATGCTATAAGCGCTATTATAGGACAGCGTATTGATAACAACACGTGATTTACTATGCTAGTAGGACGCTCAATGAAGCCCAACTAAATTACACAACTACTGAAAAGGAATTTTTAGATGTTGTGTTTGCGTTGGAGAAATTCCGGCAATACCTACTAGGATCAAGGACAACAATTTTTACTGATTACTCCGCCCTTAGATACTTGATGCAAAAGAAGGATGCAAAGGCTAGACTGATTCGATGGATACTTCTTTTGCAAGAGTTTGATTTAGAAATTAAGGACAAAAAGGGTGTTGAGAATGTGGGTAGCAGATCACCTTTCGCAAATTCCCAATGCACCAACGGAGACAATCCCAATCAATGACAACTTTCCTAACGAATACATTTTCACAATGTGTAAAGAGCCCTAGTATGCTGATATAGCAAACTACCTTGCAACTGGGCGAACTCCTTCTGATTAGTCAGGTCAGGACAATACCGCTTTAGGAGTTAAATACGGTTTTTTCTTTGGGATGAACCGTATTTATTCAAATATTGTCCTGACCAGATAATTAGAAGGTGTCTTCCTGAGGAATGAACATCATAATGTTTTAACATTCTGCCACAAGTTAGCTTGCGGTGGACATTTTGGTCCACGAAAGACTACTGAAAAAGTCCTTCAGAGTGGATTCTACTGGCCCACTCTCTTTAAAGACGCAAATACTTTCTGCAAGTTCTGTGCCAGATGTCAAATGACGGGTCGAATCACACGTAGAGACATGATGCCCCTTACACCTATCTTGGAGGTAAAAATTTTTGATTTGTGGGGCATTGGCTTCATGGGACCCTTCCCTCTGTCTTATGGCAACCAATATATTTTGGTGGCTGTAAAGTATGTTTCTAAGTGGGCTGAAGGTATTCCAACTAGGACAAATGACAACCAAGTTGTCATCAAGTTTTTACGGGAAAACATCATTTCACGCTTTGGAGCCCCCGTGCGATAATTAGTGATAACGGGAGTCATTTCTGCAACCGGGCTTTTGAAGCCCTAATGCGAAAATACTCTATCTCTCATAAATTATCCACGGCCTATCATCCTCAGACGAACGGGCAAGTGGAAGTCACCAACAGGCAAATCAAACTAATATTAGAGAAAACTGTTGGATAGAATTGCAAGGACTGGTCCATCAAACTCATTGATGCCCTATGGGCTTATACGACCGCCTACAAGACTGTCCTCGGTATGTCTCCATATCGAGTTGTATTTGGAAAACCATGCCACTTTCCTGTGGAGTTAAAGCACCGAGCTATGTGGGCATTGAAACAACTGAATTTGGACTTGGACAAAGCCGGTGTTTTGAGAAAATTGCAAATATCCGAATTAGAAGAACTAAGAAACGATGCATATGATAACACTCGGATTGCAAAACACAGAACTAAGCTCTTTCACGATAAATCAATTCATAGGAAAAATTTTGTCTCAGGACAAAAAGTTCTGTTGTATAACTGGAGGCTCCACCTTTTTCCTGGTAAACTGAAAACCAGGTGGTCAGGTCCATACATCGTTCAAAGTATCTTCCCTCATGGTGCCATTGAAGTTTTTGATCCTAAAAATGGCAACACTTTTACAGTCAACGGTCAACGCCTAAAGCCGTTTTTTACCATAGAGTTTGAGTCACACGATATTCTCGAACTGGGTCTTTATGACCCAGTCTACATGTGACCACATCATTTGTCAATTTTCCCAGTATCTCCTGTGTATCATTTTGGGACCTCTCCTGTAAATAATAATAATAAAAAATAATAATAATAAAGAAAAAAGAAAAAAATAAAAAAATAAATAAAAATAAATGGACTTAGGTGCTAAATAGCACCTAGGACTTTCCTCTCTCCATAAACTCCTTTAAATTACCCTAGGGTTGTAAATTCCTAATTCCAACTAGGATAATTTGGGGATTTTATCTCTCTCAGCTCTCTATAAATACCCTCTACCCTGTCTCTTATTCCTTACCCTAGTTCTCACCCCAAATCTGAAAAGCAAAACGCCAGCGTCGCCCCTCAAAAATTTCTCCCCTCTGTCTCTTCAACTGCGCGGCATTTCCTCGGCCTCAGCCGCGCATCCGCGGCAGTCTGAATGCTTTTGGAGCACCGCCAAATTTCTTGGTTGTCGCGGCCCTCAGCAGTCTCCAGATCCAGTTCCTGTTCATCTGCTTCCATAGCTGATTGCTCTCTGTAATCGATTTTGAGTTATCCCCCACGTAATCCGGGGGAGGTTTGCGTATATCTTCTCGTTGCTTTATATTCTTAATCATGGCACCGTCAATATTCGCTGAAAAAGATTTTTCTCGAATTCTTAGCGATGTTAACGGATATGGGCATATTTTCTTAGATCGTATTCGTGCTTGGGATTGGTATGCTTTGATATATGATAATTCAGATAGAGAAGCTTATTATATCCTGTGCTAGTTAAATTGTTCTACACTTCCATAGACCACGCTTCTGTGAACTTTGACACATACAAATCATGGTGCACAGGCCACGTGAGACATTATTATCATGCTTCCTCTGCTAGAGGAACTCACGCATGTCCCATGTAACCCACATCACAGCGATCCCTTTCATTAATCGATTACATGTCTATCATGGGGGCTCACTGTACAGAGCAAGACAGGGGGCTCAAAGCCAGTACAACGTTTAGAAATGTACATTGCGTTAGTCGTTGGATTCAAACCAACATTTTAGGGCTGCACCACACAACCTCCTTTAACAGGCCGGTGCTGCAAATCATACATGACCTCATGACTCGGCAGCACACGATCTGCATTAATAAAATAATCTTTCATAATCTAATCAAAAATTCCTCACGCACACGTGGTGCAAAATACTCACACCCAGTTCTGATAACTCGTCTATGTAGGACTTTCCTACCAGATGAAGTTTTTGACTCATACGAGAGGGCATTCATTGCACCAGAGAGGGCCACTAGTTCCTACAACAGTTGTCTTCATGCGGTCTGGACTCCTAGTGTCCAGTCCGAAGATGCACCAGTTGAGTTCTCTTCAGAGGAACTTTTAGAAGAAGAGGATGAGCCTGCCTTTGGCAACAGGACCCCCTGTGATTCACGTGCCTTCATGTCTACCATTTGGCGAGGCATGAAGAAGATCTTTTAGGGATAAATTAGATTACGCAAATAAGTTGAGGAGCAGACATATCGCTTAGACCGAATTGAGGAAGGTCTGCGGCGTTCACAGTCAGCCGGACTTAGCACCACCGCTGGTCCAAGCCGACGGAGAGGGTGACACCTTTTCTTTACCTGTTTCATGCATACATTATCTTGCATACATTGGGGACAATGCATGAGATAGGTATGTGGGGTAGATACTAACATAGGATTTTTCATTTTCTTTTTAGGATTTTTCATTTTCTTTTATTTTTAGGATAAACTTAAAAAAATAAAATAAAATATTTTGATCCATTTTTTAAAGAATTAAACTTGATCTTAGGAATTACGGATATTCTAAACTAAGATTTCTTAATATAAGTAAAAAAAAAGGAGTTTTGTCGGATCTTTAGGTTAAGAAAAAGAATAGAAAAGATAGCTAGATTTTGATTCTTTTCTGAGCATTATATACATTTACATATTGAGGGATTAATCAAAGACTTAATGATTCTATTTACACATATATATTAAAAAAATATAAATATATATAAATAAAATAAAAACTTAATCACTAATTAAGCTGGTTAGTTGTGCCTTAAGAAGCATGGCCAGTCACGCCTAAAGGTGGTTAAGTCCTTAGCATTCGTGGCCTAGTTTACTCGAGTCCTTGGACCTTAGGGATGTATTTTCATCTGGTACCCTAAGACCGACTAGTTTGGGAGTCATCGGTAAAAGGCTCGCTACATGGGTAAATTAGAAAGCCTAATGAAGCTAAGGAGATGTGAATATAAGAATTAATGAGGAAAAAATATAAATAAATAAATAAAAGAAAAAATATATGTATATATAAGTAAATAAATGAACTCAAGTCTAAGAAAAATTCCTCATATACATAGATGTATATATGTTAGGTTTGATACAAAATCCAGTTTTCTCTCTGTTCCTTAAAAACTTAACCTAAGTTAAAAACAAGACTTTAAATGGAAACTTATAAAAAGAAAGACAAGTTTAGGGTAACCCGAAATCGAAAGATCAATGAAATTCTTGAAAAAAATGGGTCATAAAATTTTTTCTTTTTTTCACTAACATTTTTCTTTCTTGGATTTGTGGGTGCAATCCGCTGAAAACCCTCAGGAGACAACACTCCTCCTCTAGGATAACCTAGAGGTTTAACGGCTTGTTGCACGAGCTCAGTGCAATCGTGTCACCTACGAAAATGGTTTAATAATTTAGTTAGGATTTTTTTTCTCTTTTCTTTTTGCTCGTGGACGATCAAAAGCTAGTTATGGGGGGTGTGATTAGAGTTCATTAATGCATCATTTTTCACTGCCATACTATGCTTTATATAAAGAAAAATTAGATTTTATTGCTTTTTTCTCTCTTTTTTCAGGACTAACATTAATGGAGATGAAGGCCCATCAACAATGATTTTTTAACGGAATTAAAGGATTAATTAGAAGCCCAAAAAGAAGAAGCCCATATCTGGATCCATCCACGAATATTTCCCACATTCTAGAAGGTCCAGCAAGGCACATGAAGAATAACAAAATGTCAGAAGAAATCGCTGGCGCAACGGCCAAGATTCTGCCGTGGAAACGCGGCTTTGGCCACGGATCCACGGCAATCCTCTGGCCGTTGATCCAGCGATTAATCCCACGGCTGAGATTGGAAGGCCTCGTCTCCTGGAGCCTATAAATAGACTCCTAGGGCCTCTGTAATCTAGGAGGAGAGAAGAGCATTGTATTTTTGAGGAAATTGTTGAAATTTTCTCTAGGTTTTTCTTTAGAGTCTATTGTAATTATTTCTCCTTCTAGAATCCAGCAGAGAGAGAGAGAGAGAGTGAGAAATCTTATAATTAGAGTAGGTGACAACTCAATGCAAGAATTGATCTTTCTTTCTTTTCATCTTTTCTAATTCTAGTGCATTATTTCTTCAAGTTTTTACTACTTTTGCATTTGCCTTTTACAATGGATTGTTGTTTGATCTTTACTTTCATGTCTAGCTAACTTCCTAACATGACTAACTAACCTCTCACTTTGCTAACTACTAATTCTTGGGTGATTGCTAACTCAAGTGAATCATTAGATGCTTTATTGTAGTTTTGCAATTTTCAAGTCTCTCTTATCCCCAATGAAGATGAGTTACTTTTAATTCTTAGCAAATGCTTGTTCCCCTTCCATATGATTCATGTGAGCCTCATTTAGAGCCTTGTCTTTAAAATAAGCACCTTGATAGAACATGAAGATGGAGCACTTAACTATGCTTATGACTAATAGTATAATTTTCTTATTTCATGCTAGCTTAAGTATAGCTCTGATGGACTAATGAATCTTGTATTTTCCTTCTTAGCATATCTTTGAGTGACTATCTTTTTCCATCACTGAAATTCTATCTCAGGAGCCAATGAATCAATGAGGCAACTAGTCATGCCGAGAAGATAACTCATCTTCTACATAGGACAATACATTGACTAAACAAGCTAGACAAATCTTTGCCGATGAATCAATATGAGGCATGCATCACCCTATGAGATTAGTAAGTTAGTAAATTAGAGTGTTAGTTAGTCATGATTTCTCTTCCTATAGTACTTCAAAGTTTCTTTTCTTAAAACGTTCTCTGTTAAAAATACATCCATTTTCATTTCATCTTTCTTTCCATCCTTTCCTTTTTCTTCTACAAAACCTACAAAGAATTTTTCATTTACTTTCTCCATCATTTTGTTTTTCTTAAAACAAAGAAGGACTTTCGTTTTTCTTCTTAAAAAAAATCTCAATATAAAAAACCGTGAATGCTTCTATCGCTAACTCTCCCTGTGGAATCAACCCGTAATAGCTTATGCTACGACGGTGATTCGGAAGGAGTATAGTAAACCTACAAAGATATTTGGAGCTTTTGAACATCAACACACGAACATCAAAGGTTTACTCTAAACCCTCTCTTGAATACTAGTAAAACTCCCAATTCCGAACAGTTATAAAAACTCACTTCTTACACTGATTCCTTCCCATTCTATTAACAATCTATGGAAGTTGATCACCTTGAGGCAACTTAAAAAATCTAAACTTGTAGCCCTCATGGTTATGCTCATCCCTGGGTGAAAGATGCTTATTCCACATTGCGTTTTGGTGTTGCAAAATCTTCACCTCTTCAATCTCTAGTGAATCGATAAAACATGATATCAATTATCAACTAATAATTATGACTTCAATATTTATCGATCCATATTCCCATACTGTTGTATACTATATGAAATTCGAGATGTGTGGTGTTTTGGGTAGAGTTATGTTGAAATTGGGTTGCTAATAATGAGTGAAACAATATGCTATATGAGATAACTCTAGTATGGTAAGGGCGTATGTATATAAGTTATTATTAGAGTTCCTTCGAAAATTAAAATGATAATTCTTGACAAAGAAGAGTCTTATATGAAATTTCATGAACTTTTAATAGTTTGTAATTTGGAATTAAGCTAGTGAATAACTCTCTCTTCAATCTTAAGTAATAACCCGGGTAAAATGGAATTTTTTTTTTTTGTTGGGGGGGGGGGGAGGGGAATGTAGCTTGATTGGGATTTAGTGAACTATCTATAACTAACAAGCATGATAAACTCCAAGAATGGATTGTAATTAGTCAACTTAGTAATCAAATGACAGAGTATGTAAAGTAAAATTCATGTCTATGTATGAAGCCTAACTATATACCTTAAGAAAATGCGTTGGGAGTGCAAGTAATTGTTTGTTTGTTGATGGAATGATTGACGTGACGGTGGATGGCTTGTGTGTGACATATTGTATATGATTATTACATTCATTATATATAGGAGGAAGGGGCCGAGTGGGAGCCCGGTAGGAGGAGAAGACGGTGTCATTATTCTATTGTGTGAGTGTTTATATATATAAAGGAGGAAAGGCCGTGCAGGAGCCAGTAGGAGGGGAAAGACGATGTTATTGTGATGCTATATATAATATATATATATATATATATATATATATATATATATATATATATATATATATATATATATATAGGAGGAAGGGGCCAGGCGGGAGCCGGTTGGAGGGAAAGACGGTGTTACTGTTACACACACACATACGCACATGGAGGAAGGGGCCGAGCAGAACCGGTAGGCAGAAGAAGATGGAGAACCTCACATTACAATGGTGATTGTATAAGCATATGTATAATGTGTGATGTGTATATCACTAAGAATGATATTTGAATACTGTGAAGTGTAATGTGATTATGTAAGATTTGTATTATCTATATAGATAAACTATACTTATGATGATATAGGGTGATATTGTGATGTTTTATCGCCGGGACAGATAATTATCCCCACGAAATTTTAGTATATTTGTTGTACTTCGTGTATGATATATGAGATACGTGGAATACTTGCTAACAGTGCTTAAGGCAGAATCATGTATAAGCTATAAATAACGGAACGAGTATTTTATTGAATTCCCAGGCTATGTAATATGCAACAGAAAAATTAAAGAAAGTTAAAGAGAATCGGTTACTAGAAAAGTCAGACCATCACACAAACTATATAGATTATTGTGTTAATTATTCATTAAAGGTATAGCTTTTCTCGTTTTATTTGTTCATCTATACTTGATATAATTGTTGAAGAAAAACCTGCTCTTTCTTACTTGTGTTTCCTTCTTTGATACATTTTGATTCTTCACTCACTGAGCTGTCGAGCTCACTCCCCACAGACTGATATGTTTGCAGGTTGTGTTGAGGCAGGGGCCCAGTTTAAGCTGCGAGGAAATTTGCTTGGAATCCTTTTCTTTTTGTATAATTTAATTGTGTTGAAATTCTTGAGTATTCGTGCTTATTGATATTATGGGTTAGATGTGGATAGATAGTTGATCTTCTATAAATATGTTTAGAGGTATTTTTGGAAATAGTTTCATTTCAAGTTGACATCAGATATAATTTTATTGATTGGTGATATCAAAATATGTAATCTTAAGGATGTACTATCGAGTTAATTGTGATGATCATCATAAGTTGGAATTATACTAGTACTGTATTATTTTGTAAAACTGAGAGGTGTACTCTCGAGCTCATTATGTTTTGATTTTAGAATGTTATATATGAATAAGTAGGCGATGTAAAATCGAAATATTATTCTGATTGAGTGGGTGATTGCTGAGTTTGACTTATGTAAATAGGATTGAGATAAGCGTTTAGGCTGATGTTGAGGTAAATTGTATTTGGGACAAGTGCCAAAAACAAAGGAGATGCTGCCGAAATTTTTAAGAAATTATAAGTGATTATAACCCGTTGATCAATAAAAATGTTTATGTTAGTTGAGGTTGTTAAAAACTGGGGACTGTTATAACACGGATGTGGTGCTACAGCGGGTCTCGACCCGCTCCGCTACCGGAATTCGCGTTGCAATGGCTGGAAAGAACTGCTGCAGCAGTTCTTATCTGGAACAGTTGCAACGGTTCAGACAGGAACTGTCGCAACCGTTCCCGCTGTCCTCCAACGGCTTCCCAAGAGCGCTATAAATAGCGCTCCTCTCTGTGGATTCTAAACACACAAAAACAGAAGTCTCTCCTCTTCCTCTACGATTTGGTCTGAAAAATCAGATTTTGGAATAAAAAAATCTGAAACAAGATTCAGTTTGAAAGAAGTGCAGAAAATTCAACAGATTCTGTAATACAGAATTCTATCTGAATCTGTCTTCCTAAGAGATAAATTCTTCTCTCTCCCTCCTTTCTCTATAGTGAATAATCCTCCAAATTTAAGACAAATATTCTCTCTGAAATTGTCGTCCAACTGCCTTGAATTCCTTGTGAAGGTACTGATTAATTACGGTTCGACTATACGGTGATTTGATAGTGCTATCCAAATACCGTGAAGGAATGTTGTATCTGGGAGACCAGCGTCCAGCAACCCGTTAGCACCGTAGCAGGGGACGTAATTGTCTTAAAAAGATTCGCTACATGCGTACCTCACTCCAATTGATGTATAATTGAACTAACATTCTTTTTACAGGGGGTTATACTAAAATATTTATGCTCATAAATATTACTGTATATTTAGACTGACTAATACCAGTCTAATTGGTGTTTAACCAAGAAAGATAATTGAAAGGTGGTTCTGTAATTAAGTAACGTTCTATTGAACGGAAATCCTACCTGATATTCAGACCTGGCTGATTAGATCGGTGACAGTGATTAGTTGTCAGATCTATTCCTACGTCTAACAAAACACTGTATTACACATAATAACTTGTTTGACAACGCCAGCAAATTTAACCATCATTTTGCTTCTGCAATTGTAATCAGAACTTGGCGCAATATTACTTCTTTTACACCACTATTCAAGTTAAATCTTGATAAGCATATTCGTTGGTATTTTGAAGGTAAAGATTTAGAGCCACTTGTAATCAATATGAACATAGCAATCATCAATAATGCACCAGATAGCAACATATTGATCAATCCATTATGCATTGTAAAATCCAAAGAATCACCGATCGGGTCAGTAATCAAGACCCTACAAGAAAAGAAAATGGCGGATATGTTGAGAACCTGTATAAAACCGTAGA